>VNWY01000036.1:0-120670 GCA_009869845.1 Pseudachorutes palmiensis | reverse complement strand
TCCCCCCCCCCCCCCCCCCACATACACCGCGCACCGCCGCACTACTCAAAAATTCACTCAATTAATTGTCCATTTACCTAGAATTTTAATTAAGGTTTAGCAACAAGGCTTGCGTGGACAATTGTGCATCTGTTAGGCTAAAAGCTAACCCATTTTGACAACCAAGGAATGTCACATTGACCTCCCAGTGGTAAGCTCAACTAGAGTCCAACTTTTAGTTTATAACATGGAAATTAAGTTACTAACAGGCACTTGACCCTGTGTCAGTTTCAAGGTCACATTCCTAACTGAAGATACTTTACTGATTCGCATACTTTATTGTCAGGTTGATGGATATGGAGGCTGAGGTTATCTCCATCCAGCTCCAGTCGTTACTAAACATTCCGTCCATTCGACAGTTAGAAGCAACTGCGGAAGCAGCTGAAGGAATCAAGGAGGAACCAAATGACCAAAGGTCACAGGCATCTTTAGAATCACCTCCACATCCACAAGAGCAAACCCACCAGCCACCACCCCACAGCAGAGGAACCAGGCATAGGAGGCAGGAACAGGCTTCTAGAGGATATCATATTCAACGCCAGCAGTTCACAGCACAGCCAGGACGGAATTCAACTTTACCGGAACAAAGTACGAGTGGGATAAGAGGAGCAAAGGTAATTGCTCAAACAAGCACTGAAAATAAAGGGAAAGACGCACAAGAAAGGACACCTCCACAAAGGGCTCCGGAACCGCTTACGAGTTAGTCCAGGCTTGGATTCTATAAATATTTATGCATTCTAAAAGTTCATTTTTTAGCAATGGCCTCCGATTATCGACGGAATACACATCCAAATGCGGAGACATCGATGCACTACAATAGAGCAAAGTCGAAGATTGTATCACACGTATTGGAATTGACCAGGAATGAGAACTGCCCGAGGAATGTGTTGTTGATGCAGGATAGATTGATCTCTGCATGTCTAGAAGAATTTCTAGGACGATTGTCTCACCTTAACTTGGATGAAGACATGCTGGAGCTATTGACAGTCCATGGCATCCATCCCCTCATCAAGGTATCGCATTTTTATATTATTCTCATGATTTGGATCTTTACTTTCCTTTATGTTGATTCAGAAATCTCCAAAGTTCAACAGGGCCAAATACTTTTGCACCCTGTGTAACTATCACATGGACAACATAACGAATGTGATATCTCACGTGTCCAACACTAGACACACTCAATGCGCTAAGGTAAAATATTCAATTATGGAAGTTCCAAGCGCAACTAGAATGTAAACATTTTGTGGAATAAAGAGTCGGAGTCTTGATCAAGACGTCGGGAATATCCAGTGCCCGTCTGTACATCAAGAGCAAAATCTACAATTTCTCATTCTAGAAGTAATGAAATGCTGCGGGATTGACGAAGTAGAGCAGCGTTTGCGATTTGGGATTCTTGAAAAATTGAATGAGAAGCTTGCTCCGTTTCGTAAGTTTGGCTTATACGTTTTTGCTTTTTTCAATAAATTGGAAATTGGAATCCACCTTTTTATTTTTATTTTATTTTAAGAATTTCAGTTAGAAATGTTTGGCTCGTCTGTACCTGGTTTCGGGTTCAAGAACTCGGATATCAATTTTAATTTGGACCTGAATAAGTCAGGGGTTGAAGGAAACGAGGACACGTCTACTGACCACACAGTATTGATCCTTCAATTAACACAAATCTTAGAGTCATTTCCTTTTGTGAGGTATACAATTAAAATTAAGTAATTAGGACACTAAGACTTGAGAATAATGAATATTTTTATAGCGATGTGAGGGATGGCCAACACACGCTGCAAATCAAGTTCAACGACATCGAAGTGAACAGAGCCTGCTGCATACAAGTGAATAATGTATCAGGGATGCTACTGGCCCAATTCTTCCGGGAATATGACCAAATTGATCCAAGGGTCAGGCCTCTTGTAGTGGCATTTCGTCATTGGGCAAGAGTAAGTTGTATGATGCAAGGCGTTGCTACAAATAATTTACATGCTTTTTCTTCAAGGTAACTGGGATTGACGATCAAGAAATGGGGTATCTTCCTGGTCACGCGTACACCATAATGGCCCTGAAACATTTGCTGGACGTTGGAGTGATTCCTTACATTCTGAGTACTGACAACTCGGGGCAATTTAGGACTTTCCATAGGGGTAACCTGACAATTATGCGTTAAAATTCTCTTCATTCTGTTGATCACTAATAAATATTTTCAGTTAAAGGGCCTCAATTCGTATGGCGTTCTCCTAACCATCAGAATATTGGAAGTATTTGGCTGGGGCTGTTTCGAAAATATTCAGTTGAGTTTCAAATGAAGGATATGGTTGTGTCCTTGGTCCAGCCATTACTGCTCAAGTCAGATGACAAAATTTGGAACAAGAAGCTCTCAATTGATGGTAATTGAGCGTGAATTTACATCCTCTTTGTGGTCTTGTAAAATCATAATTACCATGCAGATCCAATTCTATTGCGGTCTAATTTATCAAGATCCGCCAGCACAAACAAAGTCTTTGACTATATCCACGAGCGAATCCAAAATGCCTTCAAGTATTTTGGACTTCCGAGAATGAAGGGAAGAAACTTCATTTATGAAAGGGTGATTCCACTTGGCCTGGTTCCCCGGCACAGAAAGCCATACTTCTGGCCTGACCCACGAAGGGTTATACCAAATGTCTGGTCACCCGTTGAATTCCCAAGACACCGGCACCCAGTGGCAGCTCCGGCTGAAAAACCAGTACTGCCAGAGACTGAAGGTAAGTCTACTATACTATACTACTGTAGTAGTTGAAACACTATCATTCTCAGATATGGAGTTGAAATACCTTCAAAAATAATTTGATTTAATTCAGTTCTTGTGTTGCAGATGTGCCAAAATTGAGGTTGGTCAATCTGCCTAACTACAACGGAGATGATGTTGTCCACCTCATCGCTGAGGATTTGATTAAGCTAGATGATGTCCTCACTTCCTCCGATTACTTTTACGAATTCGCGAGAGACTTGTTTCAGGGAGGGAATCCTCCACCAAAGCACTGTAAATCCTGTGGGCAGGACGGACACACGCGGAAGAACTGTCCGGATGAAATCATCCCAGGGATTTCGCCAGTGACTTGGCCGGACGAACAAACACTACAAGTCCTTGACGATGTCATGATGACTACACATTGTAAAAGTCTCATATTACAATAACCACTGGGGCAATGTGGTGAAAGAGTGTTTGCTTCCTTTCAGCTGAGAATGCATTAGACGAAGCTGACAACCACCATCGGATTCTCCTTCTTGGAGATATCTCCAAAAGTCTAATTAACAAATTCCCAGACACTGAATTAGCTCTATTTGGTTCAACAAGTAACGGTTTTGGTCTAAAAGGCTCTGATGTGGATGTTTCCATTCGGTTCCGAAACAACCCAATCCAAAAGGTTGGTTGGAACATGCAACTATAAAATCGATGAACTAGATGCATACTCCTTACTCAATAATTGAAATATTGCTTTAAATTATCAGGCAGACTTCCGATCTGAAGAAGTTGCAAACATCCTGAAGGGAATTGTGGAGAGATTGAAGAATAGTAACATCATGCAGGAACTCCTGGCCATTCCATCGGCCAAAGTCCCAATCATCAAGTTCAAGCACAGGAGGTCAAAGTTGGAAGGCGACATCAGTCTCTCCAATGCATTGGCCATAAGGAACACAACATTACTTAGGTCATATACCAGAGTTGACTCGCGTGTTAAGGTCAGTTGATTTGCTAAGAATATCAATTACGATATTACGAATTGCTTTTCTTCTTTTCTCAATGTACCCCAACAGGTGCTCGGTTGTTTTTTGAAGCAGTTGACGAAGCTATGTGACATCAGCGATGCCTCAAAAGGAAGCTTGTCATCTTATGCCTATGTCCTTATGCTCATCCACTTCTTCCAACAACAGTCGCCTCCTGTACTTCCAGTACTCCAACAAGTAAGTCCAGCAGACCAGTCTTACAATATACCAATATTCTACACTCATATTTCAGCTTCCAGCTGAGAATCGTAAGACGTACATGGTGGATGGATGGGATGCATACTTCTTCCAAGAAGTGGATCATGTGGTAAACAATGCAGTGTATTAAATAGTTATAATGTAGTCTCTCTCCGCTAATTATGTGCAATTTTTATTTGATGAATAGTCGTTAGCTCATTTCTGGACGGGGTTCGGTAAGAATAAGGAAAGTGTAGGGACGCTTTTCTTATCATTCCTCAAGTACTACACGGAAGTATTCAACTTTGAAGAAAGAGTTGTAACAATCAGCCAACTGGAGCCGCTGTCACGTAAAGAAAAACATTGGACAGCATCTACTTTGATATGTATTGAAGATCCATTTGAGAAGAGTCACAACTTGGGAGCTGGGCTGACCAGACGGAGTGAGTTCACTGTCCATTCCTTTCATAATTTCGTGTGAATCGTCATCTGTTGCATTTTTCTGTTCCGGATTTCCTTTATAGTGGGAGTATTCATTGTGAAGACTTTTCAACGTTACCGGGAGTTATTCTTTCGATCTATTTTGAACTATTCTCCTACTGTGAACTACAAGGTAAGTCCAATCAACTAATTCAAGTGACAACTTGTCTATTTATAATAATTACAGGCAATGTTCCTTAATCCCCGGATCATTCGAGGGCAGATAAACCCACCAATCGATCGGCAGTGCCGAAACTGCAACAGAATTGGACACTTTGCCAATACTTGCAATTATGGAAGTAGGAATGGAGATGATTACGGGGAAGGTGCTGAGGCGGAGATTGAAGTGGATCACGATGAAGAAAACTCAGCAGAAGCAAGTGTTGAATTCCAAGCACACGTGGAAATTCCACGGCTCAATGAACAGCTTCCAATACCAGTACATAAGCCTATCAATCCAGTACCGTCTAGGGAACGAGACATGGAGAGTGTAAGGGGTAATATGAACATATTACTTTTTCTTCTAAATAGCAAAAACAAATATTGTCTAAAATTGTTTTTTTAACAGAAGAGGTAGACAGCATGTTCTCCAAGTTGACCCTTCCAGCACAACCCGACACCCACTTGTCTGAATTGCCGAAGGGGTTGGATTTCGCACAAATTGGAAAAGAAATCAACAGCTTCCCTAAATTAGGCAACTACAGTGCAGAAGTCGTCTTCGCCGAGAACCAGCAACGCCCTATCCTACCCCGAACAATCCCTCCACCACCAGGATTCAACCAACCTCTTGCTCCCTTTCCCAGCAATTACGACAACCTCCCATTCAATCATCAAGTAACAAATCCTGTCTTCGATAATGTGACTATGGCTCAAGGCTGGAACGGCCAATCAACAGGAAGCGTCGCAGTTGCCCCCGAGTTCAGATTTCTTTGTGAACGTCGCCCAAGGCCTCCAGGTCACCCACCAAGTCCACTCCTACCGGATTTCCAGAGTCATGTTCTCTACGTTAACGGACGACAGGAGTTTGTGGAAACAAATAAGCTAATCTCATCTGTCGTGCCTAATGTCTACAGACCCGTAGAAATCGGTGCAACAATTCAGGCCTCTCGTCACCTCAACGCAGAGCCAGAGTAACTTACATGCTATTCTTAATAGCACGGTTCTGTACACCTTCAATTTCCTACATTTTAGCAACATGGGATCCACTGCACGCAATCCACATTGGGGGCAGTCTGCGTAAATATTACGTACACGGAAAAGGCAACGCCAGCCTGACACGTGACGACTGTAAATATGCACCAACCGCTACGCCAAATTGCAAAAATTAAAGCCAAATCATAAGGGGCTCGATTACCACCAAATATTTGGTAACCTTGTTGTCAAATGAGTTGAAAGAATATTGGGCAAAGGTTGGTGCATGTGGTGGAAGTTTAGACAAAGTCTTTGACTTGTACCTTGGTTTTCTGTAAATAGATTATGAACGACAATTTAAAAAATGAGTAATCCATTTTTAATTGATGTAAATTTTGTTAAATTGGGGTTTTGATGAATTACACACGGGTAAAAACAATGGGGTAAATAGTTTGCTTTTTGCTTCACGCATGAGCATGGAATAATAATAGAGTCAATGGAAAGTCAAGACTTTCTTTTTAAAGCAAATAATTTTAGGACTCTGCTTAAAATCCATTGACCCTATCGCTAATTAATACTAATTAAAAGTGATTCTTCACTTTTTGGCATTATAATTAATAAGATGACTACAAATTCTTTTTAAGGCACACACGCTACTTACATTTTACTTAGTTTTAAGTCCTACTTTGAAATGACAAGAGTCTAGAATACTTAAGAGACTGAAGTTTCGAGCAGTCGATTGCCTTTTTACGCCCAGAGGGTTCCTCTGTTCGTAAATGTAAGCAATAATAAGACTTAATATATTTTTGTTTGAATAAAGAAAGTAAAAGTGGGAAGTTTGTCTCATTGTCAATTTGTATGCGTATGACTAGACGCAGTTGACTCTTGGATTTGTCAAAAGGAAGTAAATTGGCTTTGGCCATTTAAGAGAGTGAAAGTGGGTAAATGGAGAACAAAACCGGAGCGTTTGGTAATCTCTTTTGGAGACAGCTGCCAGGGATTAGAGACTGAGGAGAGGAACAAAGGGCTTTCTCAGAGACAAATAAATGTATTCGTTGAGGGATATCATAAACATCACAATTGAGTTTTGAATTTAGACTAATGTAAGGAAAGTTTTGGTAAGTTTAACAAGACTAGAAACTTATATACTTGCTTTGGTTGGCGTTGTTTAGAAAAATATCGCAGGAAGGACGAATGAAGAATATTATTTTCTTTCACCGTAATATGGAACTTTTAAGACTCAAGAAACTTGTATAAGACGTCAATGTTCGTATTAGTAAAAGTCCCGTTGCTCTTGACTGGAGGTTTGTTTTTCTTCGTCTGAGTATGCCACACGTAAATCTAAAGAAATATTCTCTGCTTAGTTACAACACATACGGAGAAAGTAGAAAGTTTTGAAGAGGCATTAATTACTTTGGTACAGTTGGCTGCTTTTGGTTCAATATCTTTCATCTTAAGTTCCAGGGACTGGAGAAAACGATCCTCTTCGTATCCCGGAATATATGGCATCATTGCTTTAGATTTCTACAGGGAGAAAAAAAAAGTAAAGAACAACATTGTTTAGATTAGACTTTCTCTCTCTAGAGTCAAAACCACCACCGGGTCAACTCAATTGGATTTTCTTCCCTGGAAAAAAGTTTCCAAGGGAGTTGAAAGTTTTGTAGTTCGCATTCCCTTGGCCACGACCGATTTTTCTTTTCTAGATGAAGCAATTAGGTTAAGTACTGGGAAGAAATAGTTGAATCTGGGTTTCTGCAAACAGTCGACACTCGACACCCACGACTTGAAAGTGTGTAAGGGCAAAGGTAGATTATGAAGATGGATCGATAGATAATTCATGCCTTGATTCAAACTGATTGAGACTACATTCAAAGGAAGGACAACACCTTCCAAATTAACAGGGCATTCATCATATGCAAACCTCAGCACAAAAATTCAAAAGCTAGTAACTAAGGAGACAGGGGAGAGTCAAAAAGTTATACTTGTGGGGAAAGTTCTTTAAAAAAAAGATGGAAGGGGTTGAAATGGAGAAAGTGAAAGCGAAGATCCAGAGAGGCAGAGGACTTTTGCCATCAGAAGAAAGAGCATCCAGTTACCATCATCACACGAACTTTGGCCATCAGAGGAAAACCCAAAGTAGACTTTCCCCAACAGTTGCAGTTGCAAGAAAGTTGAAATAAGGGGACGGGGGGTGGAATTTTGGGACTCGTCTGGAATTTTAATCGAGTACTTTCTCCACTTCTTAACTCTCCCACTTTCCCTTTCCTCTCCTGTTCAAACCCTTTAGTTTTTTATTTGAAGCTTCTTTAACATTAGTTTGAAGGAGGAATTGACGCCACAAATCCTCATTATGTGTTACAATTAACCCAAATGAAAGAAACCCTATAGTTTTTTTTCTTCAAAAGTTGGTGAAATGGGAAAGCATTTGGGAAACTTGTGGAAATGGTGGTGGAGCCTTTCTTTCTGTGTGCATATCCAGCTTGCTAATCCCAATTTAGAGTCGTTGTTTTTGTCACAAGTGGTGCCATTATGGGCCATGTAGGGGATGTTAAGATGGAAAGAGACTGTGCAATTCCTTTCAATAAAGGAGAAATGGGTTGGGTTAAGGAAAAGGGAATAAGGAATGAATATGGCTTGGATGTTTGGGTTCATATTATTACTAGAGTCAAAAGGGCTCTCGCCTTTCCAATGAAGTTTTACAAGAAGACTTTCTCCGCTTTCCTTTCCAGCAGCGTGTCTCCTGGGCTTTGACTCGGGCGCCTTCTTCCTTTTCCATTTACTTCACTCCCCCCTTAAAACCGGAATCGAATCCTTCTCTGGATCATTTAATTCTATATTCATAGACTATCACAACCCACAACCCAACAATAATCTTAGAAAGGGTGGGAAGGGACTTTCTCTCCCTCCTATTATTGATGACAAAGACACTCAGGTGGGATCTTGTCTTCTTAAAGTGGAGGAAGGGAAGGTGTGGGAAGTCGGCAGGAATGAGATTCTCACGGATTAGGAGCACATCATACGAGCCCAACCTGACACGGTAATACCAGCAAATGCCTTCCCCCTGTCACCTCATTCGTCTTCGTCCTCCACACTGGGAAATCTTAGCTGATGGTTTTTGGCATCCTTTTGGACGAAGGAAAAAAAACCACACACAGGGGAAAGTTGTTGGGAAAGTTGAGTAGCGCCCAAAGATCACTCTAACAGAAACCCGTGGCTACTCCTTAATTGTATTACGCTCGACTTCAATTCCTTTCCTCTTCTCAGAAAAGGAACAAGGTGGAGAAAGGAGACTCTTCAGGGTAGGGAGTTTACCTTGAGGAGAATGTCTACGGAGAATGCGAAACCTGCCATGTCCACTGGAAATTTCCTATTGGCTATCCATCCATCGTAGAAGCCAGTCACGAGCCCATCCTTGACGATAGGTGTACTCACACCAGTGCTTGTAATGAGTCCCACGGGGAACATGCCCAGTGTCTTCACCGTCCGAATCTGTCAACAAAAGAAAAAGGTTATGAGAATGTTTTCATTCCTCACTCACTGGAAAGTGGCTTTCATTTCCTTTTATGAGGCTCTAGAGACAAATTCAAGAGTCCTTTACTTCCACTCAACCTTCTAATCTTCATTTATTAATTTCCCCTCTAATTCCTGATTTAAAATGGCCCTCTTCCAAAACATGCTGATGAAGACGTTTCATTTCTGCTGGGGATGAGCTTAGAAGAAGAGAATCCTCCTTTCTCCCAGGGAGGATTACCTTTCTCCAAAGGTAGTACAGACTCGATCCTCATCAGCTTCCCTCTGGAGACAAATTGTAATTCTCCGTCTTCCCCTCAAACACAAAAGCTTCTGGGCAAAAGTCCATATTCAGTCCAAAGCTACTTTGGCTTTCTCTCTATCTATCAGGAGTCCCCGTATAGGGATTTACAACACACAAATCCAAAGCTATCTTCTAATGAGAACAAGGACGGAAGCTTATTTCAAAGGAGCACTCTCTCTCTCTCTCCCAAAAGATTCCGTCAGAAAAGGCTGAAAATTCAAAGTCCAAAAAGGATTGGATAAGAAGGCGAGGAGGCGGTTCCATGTCTTTGTTTGTTGGAGGGAAAACATAGTGCATACTCTTCATATACGTGGAACAAATAATTCAAACGAAAAATTCTTGACACACTTGGTGAACATAAAAAAAAGTTTCGGAGAATGCGGACGGGACGAGGAAGCTAACTTTAGGGATGAGTGAAAATGTGTGTATACTGGGATTTTTTGTATACGGCTGAGGAAAGTTGGTGAAAGTGGGATTGAAATGGCAAGGCCCAAGAGCCATGTGGTCATAGTGTATCTAAAGAAAGCATTATTGACTTACTTCTTCAAACAGCCTGAGATCATATGTGTTATCATCATCAGCAAAATAAATAATCCCGTCTAGATCCACATCATTCTCACGGATCCATTGGAGTCCTCGATTCCGATTTGACACTCCACGGGCCTTCACTTTCTTCTTACGCTCTTCCTTCGGCATTGGAGCTAACAAACGAAAAAAAAACGAAAAGATTTCACACTATTTAAAACAAACAAAGAGTAGACAAAAGGAAATGTGTTTGTCAGCCAAAAAAGGAAAGTATTGATCCAATATCTTTAGAAGCACAGATGCTCCACCGCTATTTTCATTCTTCCACATCCAAAATACATTGGACAACTAACTAAAAAGGAACTAAAAGCACCAGCCATGTCCAGAATTGTAAACAACTTCTGTCTTTTGATTTTCATAAACTGCCCAGCAAGGAGATCAATTTGGAACAGCAGCGGTTATTCTCTATTTATAGAAAAAGATTCCCCTTCAGCCCTCTATTCAATTATGGATTCTATTTTTTTTTTCGTGTTTGGAGATGATACTTGATTAAGGTTAGCGAGAGTGTGACGCAAGTGAAAACCCCTAATAAAAGCGTCCATGTTCTCTAGCCGTTTTTCGAAAGGAGAAAGAGACATAAAACTTAACGCCTTTAGACGACACTCCCTATTTCATTAGCGAGGTAATCATTTGCTTTCCTGGAAATGCATTAAGGGCGTGGTTTTAGTGAAGAAGTCTTCCCTTGGAGATGAACCCATTTAGACTCACCAATCAAATGAATAAATGGTATTCCAGATCGTTTCGCAATCTCAGCGACATTGGGATTGAGTACTTCAGCGTCTTCTATGAGGAGCCAAAATATGGAAGGAACGTTCATTAATGATTGTGAAAGTCTTGTTAAATCAGGAATTTGCTCAGGTCTTTTGTAAGTAGGAGTGATGATATAAATTGTGGGTAACGTCTTCCCACTAGAAGCATGAGTCGACGGAATGACGTCCTTCCCGGTACTACTCACTTGCTCTTCCCCAGCAGAGTTCCCTGGAGAAAACAAAGTTTTGACAGTGCATACAGAGGAATCCATTAATAAGCAAAATCTTAATTAATCTTTGACAGCAGACTCTCTGCTGAATAACTAATGCGGTTTTAGTGTTTGAATCTACAGTTACTTGCGAACTTACTCCCTGGTTCAGCAGGAGACGGAGAAGGACAGAGCAGTCGTTGGCTACGAATCCCATCCAAAACTTTTTCTGAAACGTGAACAATGAAGTCGTCCACCCGGAGGGAGATTAGTCTGTCATCAACCGCTGTTGTAACCGATGTTGCGGAAAACTGCAAAAATAGAAAGACGTCCTTAGAATGTATTATTACTATGTGTAATACTTTCAGTCTGGCTGAGGTTAAGGAATCTAGGCAGCAGCGAAGAGCTTCTGTGGACGAAATCCCAAAGGCCTCCGGAACTTAATAATAAATGAGAAAGCACCGATTTCCAGAATGCACAAACAGAACCTGGTTCATCTGGGAATGCTGACAGAGGAGTGATCGATTATCCAGATCAGAAGGAACATGAGACTCCCTATATGGGGAATATCATTGGGGATAATTTAAAATTCCAAGTTGGAAAAGGAAAACCTCAGTGAGTCCCTTGCGAGTTCCTGCGACGCATGAAATGATGCCTGACATTTTGATGGGAAGTTATTATACGCTGATGACATTTTCAATCGTTCTTTTTATGCTTGGCAAGATGAAGAGAGTAAAAGGCAGAGAAGGAGCTATAAAGCAAACGGGATTAATATTTTTTGAGTGTCCTCGAGCAAACTCCACCCGACGAGTTATATTTCTCTTTACATCATACGGACACGGAGGAGAATATAGACGAAGATTATTCCTTTCTCCAGGATTCCAGAGAGAAGGAAATCAGAGACAGGGCTTCGTTATTTTGAAGCCTGGGAGACTGGGAAATGAGCCTGAGCTGAAAGGAAAAGCACTTACTTACGTTTCATTGGGTTTGAACGTTATGGCGATGATGAGGGTGACGAGGAGAACGGGGCTATCATCCTTCTGGGAAAATAAAAATAAAAGCAAAGGAGTGAAAGTGATGTTGGGAGAAAAGCCAAAAACACTTTCTCTTCAGCTACAAAGATCCTTCCTGGGCCGGCCAATGGAGAGGGAAATAAAAGGCCAAAGAAAATTACATTGTGGCTTCAGCCCTTTTAAAATGATTTCAAATACACTGACAATTCCTCCCGTTCATCCTCACTGTCATCGTTTTTCAGTTGTTCCATTCCTCTTTTCTCCAATCCAAACCCACTACTTTAACAGCAAAAAGAAATAAACGACCATTCCATTCCCATGCTGGAGACGCTGACTCCAATCATATAATTTACAGATCCTGTCCCGCTTCTGCTGCTGGGAAAGCTCTCAGCCCACGCAGAGATAAAATTGAATGATTTCAAATCTACTCCATTCCTGAACCAATTTCAACTCGACTTAGACTACGCTACTCAGGGCTCGGTGGTGGTACTGATTTATAGAACATGGAATGTAAGAAACAAAGGTTAGCGTACGGGAGGAGTGTCACAGTTGTATCAATTACCTGTTGTTGTGGTTGGTGAACCGCAATAAAGGTGAGCATACAGAAGACCGTGATCCCGAGGACAATGAAGAACGATCTGCTATTTAAAAGCGTAAAGCCCATTTTGCAGAAACCGGTGAAGGAAATAAGCCTGTCTTCATGCACGTGTGTCTAATAAGTCAAGCCCCACCACCAGCTCCGCTGCTACCCGTGTTCTTCTTCCTCGTCACTGCTGGAATGAGTCTTCGGGCGGAGCTCTTTTGGATTCCTCTCTGGTCCTGTCAAAATGAAAATGAAAAGTTGCAATTATACTTCCACAAACTATAATTGATTAGAACTAGGTGTGGGGAGCTCCGAAATGCGCTACAGGGAGGATGCTGATTTCACTAGACTTATCAGCACTGGCGCCTGGAAAATTATAAACGAGGACGCTTTATCACTTATCAAAACCAAGGTACCACCCGCTTAAACTTTTAATCATGACACTTTGACTCTAATCTCTTTCTCTCGCTACACCGAACCGTGTCACCAGCGGGCTCATACTTCTTAAGCGTTAAGTTTTAATCCTCCAATTTCAACTGCATCTTCATCAGTACACAATCAAAGGCTACAAATTCAAGGAGATCGCACAAGATAAGTGGCTTGGGCGACATGTGCCCACCAGACCCTTAAATTCTACCTTTCGGAAGTGCGTAAAAGGGTAAATGTCGTATCTAAGAATAAAACCCGGGTAGCAGGGGAGCGTATTAATAAGACACACGCCACACCTAGAGGAACGAGAAGCAAATGAGGTTAAAGGTGACAGACAAGCGTAGAGAAGATAATCACCATTCCAGCTGCCTTCAACATGTCACACGGGCACACACGCTAATTTTGCAACTCCTTTGATCCCGGTGAGGCAGACGATTGACACTAATTGCTCAAAGGGACATTCTCCAAGGTGGAGGGAGGACATGTCAAGGAGGTCAGAGGTCAAACCATGTCACAAAGTTTAAAAGAAAACGGAGACAACTGAGGAAGAAAAAGGAGAAGAAAAATGAAGAATCAGGTGGTGAAATTGGCGCTTTTTTTTTAGCCAGAGCGACACTCTATGCCTAACTGAGACAAAAATCAAATAAAAATGAAACTGGATGGACGACGCAGTCATGGAATTGGAGCCATTTCTGCTGGAATTTGACCTAAATTCTCTTTTTTTTCAGGAATTCTGTTTGGTTCATTCTTTGTGTGTAATTTGAGTTGTAATTATCATATCTGGATGCGGTCAGGAATGACGAATATGAGATCAGATAGGGAGGCGTAATTACTGCAAATGCTCAACCGCTGTTATACGCCTTCCAAAATAACTTTATGACGACGGCCATTGCAATAAGTCACTGGAAGAGCTTTTATGGCAATATCCTGGAACATTTTCTTTACTTTTTGGACATCTTTCCACATCCTGGACAAGGAGGTCAACTGGAACCACCACTCTCCTGTCCTTCTCACTCCCCTTGTCATCTTGTTCATTGTCAGTTATTGTAAAATGATCCTAGTTGTGGCATTTGATAACAAAGCCTTTTGAATTAATTAAATTTTTAATGTGGAATTTATCCACCTGCATTTGGCGGAGAAGCCGCAGTGAACAAAGATATGTTTACCGGATCTAAATATGGAGATATGGAGGTATGAATTATATGACACACTTTTGGATTATTAAACGACGCTTTTAGCTCCAGCCGTTTAGCGGTTTAGAAAAGTTTTCATAGAGAACAAGGTACAGGAAAGTAATTTGTTATTCCCATGCGAGGCCAAAGTGGTCATCATCAATTCCTTCACATAGGAAATGGCTTCTCCTCCTTGAGATTCCAGATTCTGGAATAAATTCCAATTTGAGAGTGCACGGGAACATATTTAGTCGCAGACTTTGTCCACCTTGAATAAGCGTACTTTAATTTAGTTCAATTAGTGTATTTACAGAGTAAGTGTGGTGCTTTGGAATTGGAATGTACGGAATACGGACCGTGTAATTTCCTAAATGATTATTTATATGAGAATGGAACTGTGTGCTATTCCTTTGGCAATCATTTTAGCAGAGTATTTGCCACTAGGGACGGTTGATTTCGTAATATCCCATCCCTTGATTGTTATTTCCCATCACGAATTATCTCACGAACCAAGAACTGAATTATTGTAATGGGCTGGAAAATTACAACTCGCTACAACTCTGGCTGGAGAGACAGGAGCGAGAAATGAAAAATATTCTGGAGAAAACGTGTAGCTAATAATAAGCAATACATTGGACTTTCCCAGAGAAAGGAAGATCCACACCCAGTGGACGCATTGCATGTTAATTCTCCATTGGAATGAAACCAATAAAATAAAGCACGTGCAAAAATGAAAACCAAAAAGGAAGGGAAAGCACTTTCTTCCAAGAGCCACAAATGCATGATTTGTTTTCATTTGCTTTTCACATTGTTCCATCTAAAACTAAATGGAACCCGTGCTTGGCTTGGGTGTGACAAAATTAAATTTCCTCCTGGTAAGCTCCCTTTCAATTGATTTTCCTTTTATCCTACTCCCACCACTGTCGGCATTAATCTGTTTTTAATTCACCGGAATTTCAATTGAATCCTAAGCTTGATTATTCCCAACCTGATTCGGTTAGAGTTCAATATTTATTTATTCAAAGGACACACGATTGATTTCTTTCGGCCAAGCTCCTGCCCCACTTCACTTTCTCCGGCTCTTGACAAAAAGGCTCCAGTTTTGTATAAGGAGAAAAGTCACTTCAAACCAGGAGTGCCTGGAAGCATCAATAATTCCGATAGCATTTTACTTCCCTTCCGCTCAACTACCCGATGAGTCTGGAGGAATCACTTATTAACTATACTCTACGATGAAAATTATTCGCAAAATAGTCTCCTCCGTCATTTGAAAAAAAAGTCAAATGACATGGCAAACGTGAAAAATCGTTTGGACACAAAATCCATTTTTCGAGCAACCAATCCTTGTGGTTCTGAAGAGCTGAAGACCATATTGTTAAGGATGCTTCGCTTATGGAAGTTATAACGAGCATTTAATCTATGTGCATCTTTAAACTCGTGTAAAGTGGATTTTGTACTAAGTAAGAGTTTAAGAAACGGAATAATAATTTTCAGTTTATACAAATCTACTTTTAAAAGCTTCCAATGCCCAAGTTGCGTAATTCCTTGTGCAAATCCAGCCTCCAATGACTCTTGGTCTTCACATAATTCCTAATTTATGCTGATGACTTAAGTAAGTGTGCGAAACTAGAGCTCTTTACAATTCTGCAATTTTGCGCTGACTAAAGAATTTAATTTTAAATTAAATGTACTTGGCATGGGTTTATTTGATGAGGATGAAAAGCTGGAGAAGAATTCTCACGCTGAAAAATCCTTTGAAGTTCTATCCTAAAGTGTAGCCTTAAGTTATTCATTTGTGACTTTAAATCTCCAATGTCCAAAAGACCTTCTAATTTAAATAATAGCAAAATGGTCTTGACATGGAGAGGAGAAAGACAATAGACCTTAAATTGCTCACTGCGTCACTTTATTATGTTGCTGCTTGCGTGGGATCTAGCAATCTTCCGATTCCACTCACCAAATCATGACGCTTCGTACAGGAAACAAAGATGCAGATTTCATTTTTCTAAATTCTGCAAATGCCTGAAGTGTAATTAGTTTCGTCCGATTAACCACCTGGGATGAAATATTTTATTCAAAGAGCCCTGCATTGTAATCCCTTTTCAAATCCTCGTGAGGTTCTACGCTAGCTGTGGTCTAAATCCTGGAAAGCTACTCACTTAATCAATGCTACTGCATTTGGTTATGATTGGAATTGGGAGGCCGAGTGTGCAGCCAAGGAAAACGGAAAGTTGTAAAGTAACAGAAAAAGTTAAATGCCTTACCAGAACGGCTCAAGCGCTGCTGGACAGAAGCGAGTCCAGCAAGTTCAATCGAAACGGAAACCGCACACGGAAAGTCCGATATTTGTTTTAGTCAGAAGGCTTCGAATGCCAGACGCTTGCTTTCATATTGACGTTGAAATTAAAAACGCAGGCAGATAAGTCGATACTTTTGCACACAACGGCGGGTGGATGGAGATACACACGCCAGCAACGTTGGAATAAACGCACACGAAACACTTTGGCAACTTGGAGCTTTTGTGCCTATCGCATTATTGTTTCAACGTCGACTGGAATAGCCTTAATCCTGACCAGGTGCAAAGGGAGCTTAAAGAATTTAGTATTTAAACTTTCGAGTTCTGAGCGAAAGGTGAAAGTCTATTGTTAAAAAATACACTAAAGTCTCTTACAGCACGGATTTTAATTGCCTACAATTAACATGGTTTCCAAGGCTGCCGGAATATTTTGCTCTACACCGAAGCTACACACTTTCAAATCCGAACTTTTATGACCGTCGACCAAGCTTTGCATTGTTGCTTTTCAAATGAGCTCCAAGCACGACACTCCTCCAAACTGGGAAGACAGCTTGGGAAATTGTCAGCTGCAAATGTGTGTCCAATCGCGTCAGGAACGATATGAACAGTAACGTCACCGCTTCGGATGAGACCGTGTTTCAGCCGTTTCAGCCGCTGCTGCTCAAGCGGCGAGTTTAGCACACGTGTCCGAGTGGTGGAAGAGCTCGACTCTGAATGGCGTATGCGGCTGAAATGTAATGCCGCTTTAAAGGTTTTTCGTCACGGGATTTATCCCTGGGAGTGAAAGCTTTCCAAGATCGCACACACGGAAAGGGGAAGGACGCGCGGCTAGCAGCTAGGTTAGCTCAGCTCTAATCAATTCCCTTCCCACCAGAAACTATTTCCAAAACGGTTTTTTTCATACTTGAGCTTAGTTAAGGAAATCAGGGTAGACAAATGAGAATACCTTCAAGGATCAAGTGGTCCTTCACCAACAAGGGGAAAGTGAGGACTCAAGTGAAAGCACAAAGAGAGACCCACGTTGCTCCAGTAAAATTCTTGGCTAAATGCTAAGTCCAGACTTTCCAACTTCAACTTGGCTAAAGCTGGAATTAATTATAATTCACCGCAGTTGCATCCATGAATAGCAAAAGAGAAACAATGGGTTTTAATGTGTCAAGTGAAGTTTGCGTGGGGTACAAATGACATTGGGGAGATTATTTAATTGGAAAAATTAAACACTGGAATCTTCTTGTCAAGTTTAGATCAATTTAAAACAAGGGGACAACAGGAAATAGAAAAAATTGGGTGAATTCTAAAAATGACTGAGGACACAATAGCCTCCAGTAATTAAAATCAAGGTAAGGGAATGTAAAGCTTATTGCGCGCAAGCTTGACAGACCTTTGTCTTTTTGTTGTAAAGTTTGTTACTCCAGAGCATTGCTAAAAGTCATTTTTTGAGCTTTGTAAATTATTTTAATTCATTTAGCACAAAGTTGCACTTGCAAGACTAGAGCCGACCAATAAATACAAAGATTATAATAACACCTTACAAAAATAATTTGAAATTGCTTGAAAATGATAAAGAGCCTAGTATGTAAATGTAATTTATGGCTACATTTTGGCCCAGAATTAATTTGTAAATAATAAGTTTAGACTTCAGACTTGGAATTCAGAGCGTAAAAAATGGTTTACGCTTGAGTAATATTAAGTAGGTTGTAAATAATAATTACCACATGAATCGTGAAGTTTCGTTCCCAGCAGGAAATGGATTCATCAGGAATTGATAGCTGGTGAACAAGTTGATGAGGATGTAGAGGAGACATTCAGGGATTAAATGTCGCCATTCGTTGTGCTTCATATCCAGCCGGAGGATGTAAAAGGGGATAATAAAGTAGCGATATTCGAGCAGCTTCTGTGGAATGAGGGACAGGGAGAGACAGAAAACATAGACGAGGAACACCACCGAATCCCAAGGCATGACGGTCCAGATCCAGAACCAAATGACGACGTAGCATGGCACGAGGAGGTATCGACTGATTGGGTACCACTCGTACAGCCTCTTCCAGATGTAGAAAGTGTAGTGACGGTTGTCTGCTATCAGATATGGATGAACGACCGTGTTCAAGTGGACGGCAGCAATTCCTAGCAAAATGATGACAAGGAATTCCATGCGGTACATCTTAATTTTTCTTAAAGTCGCCAATACTCCAAACGGAATCAATGGAAACATCATGAATCCAACGAAGAAGGAAAAGTAAAAGAGCTGCGGAACGTTGATACTGGCTTGGTGAGCTTCTCGATCCCCGACGACAATTCCTTTGTTCCCAATCACAAATGCAAGGAAGCTTATGCCAATGAAAAAGAATGGCATAACTCGAGGAGCGATCTTCAAAGCACACTCGGACCAAAAGAGGATACTCCCTTCGAAAAAGTCATCTGTCTTCTTCATCCCAGTCTTACGGGATTTGGTTGTAACGGCGGGAGTGAGGCCATTCATGGATGATCTTGCATTTACCAACATGAACCTGACCCATTTTGGGAAATCCAAATGTAGTAGATCCCAAGTGATGATAATCGTGGTCCAAATAGCCCATATAATGTTCGTTTGACGAGTGAAGACAGCGTAACCACCTTGAAAATATCATTTGAATGATGACTAACAGCTCTCGGGAAAACAAAACTGAAAACTTACCCATGATGGCAGACAAAACGAAATGTTTTTTGAACGCCAAGTAAAACATGCCAATGACCAAGAGAGTAGACAAGGGATCCGTGTAGTACAAAAATGTAAAAAAGTAATTCAAGGGAAAGATTGTAAGCGTATATGCAGCAAATGCCCGTTTCTTCTTTGTCATTTCCTACAATATAAAAACCAAAATGCATTAATTGCACACTAAAAAAACCAAAACTATAGGGGGTCTCACCGGCATCTTTGCTCCGATGAAGTGGTAAAAAACCCAGTACATGACCAGTGTAATCACCAAGTTGACAGTCCGTAGTTGAAGTAAGGTGCAACTGAAATTCATTCCAGGTATCATCGAAACCAGAGTCGGGATAAAGTAAAGTCCTGGAAGGGTTGTAATCTTAGAATCCCACTGAAACAAGAAAAACAAATTCAAGTCAATGACCTTTGTCCAGTCTGTTAGAACAAATAAGACCGACCTTGTGGAAGTTTCCTTTGCAGTACTCCTGGGTCTGTGGAACATGGAAAATCTCGTCCATGTACGGAGTATCTTGGACATGACTAAATGAAGCAAGATTCACTGCCGAGACTCCAAAGAGTAGGATGAAAAAGAGTTTTGGCCAAGGCCAATTCCGGTCCATTTTCTTGGCGACATCGACATTTCCCATTTTTGTTTCAGCCCTGGTGACGGAAACTTGATGATGCCGTATCCTGTTGCTGCAAAAGTGTTCAATTAGTTGTCAGTGGAATGTGGTTTATTGTTGATTTCTGGATACCGGTTTGTAGAGTTTTCCAGTTGACTTCCAGCAGCTGACGGATGACAAGATAGGAAATTAGAAACCCAGTTCAGCCGCCCCGCCAAATAAGCAACAAAATCCCCTCCTCGGCATATGGAAATCCCCCATAACAATTGAAAGGAAAAGCTTTGTTTAGAATTCATTTGTACAAAGATAATGGGTCTTAAAGTAAAAAAAAACATTCTAAAACAGCCTGTTTCAGTTACGATGAGTCATATGAAACAAAAACAAATAGGCTAGGATTGGAAGAATTTAACGAGAAGGGTATAATAAAGTGCTTTATTTCTAGGTATTCATTTTTCTTACAGTTTCTTTCCAGTTTCTTTCCAGTCTTTCCATTTTTATAAATACAATGCTCCATTTCTTAGTTCTTAACAAAAAAAAATTCTCTTTTATTTGGTTTACAGCAAGAGACTTTGATAAGTTTCTTGTTTGGTCTAAATTCTAAAAACTAAACTAAAATTCTTGTAGTTAATATGATTTGTTTTAATTCTACAATTTTTCAATTTAATTTTGGAAGCTAATAAAAGAACAAATTAAGCTGGAGACCTTAATATATTTGTCCAAAAAAATTTTATTTAGGCTATCCGAATTACATTTATTACGATATCAATCGGTACCTTGACCGTAACTTAATATTTTTCAGTTGATTATAAGTGTGCTTATTACGGTTTAATTAGTGTTTTACGGATTTTTCACCTGCAAATTCGGTTAGATTTATGGGCATGAAGTCCAAATCTATGAGGACAATTTTCTTCCTATCGGGGGATAGAAATCAAACTCTCATCACCTGTTAAAACTGCCAGCTTTCTATTTTTACGAAGTTTTACGCTGGTAAAAAATTAAATTGGTAACCACTAAAATTCGACGTTATTTAAAGCTGGATGCATCTGCCAATTGAGGTAAATTGATGGGGGCGGAGGTGGTGTTGATCGGGTGAGTTGGAGGTGTCATTATTTAATTTACAACTGCGTTTAATTTGTAATCAACACAACTTGGACGTAATTGACAGACACTGATGGTGATGTGTATAAATTAAATCAGATCGTGACACGGACCGACCTACATGTTCCAGAACACATCCTTGAACTTTGTGGGACTCATCAGTATAACCGAAAGGTACACGTGCTGTTGACATTAGTTGGCAATCAATTGTCAATCCTTAGAGTGTATGTCCACATTCAAGTCTCAAGTGGACTGGCAGGAGGCGACGTTAGAAAGAAGAAAGGTCAAACCAACAGGCTCGGTTCGATTACGACCAATGAATTGGAATGGATGACCTCATCTTCTGCCACCTTTGACTTCTGAACTATTTTCATGATGCGATTAGACCCTCATGTGTCAACTGACTCATTCCATCTATTTCTAAACAAAGTTTCCCTTGCTGATTGTATCCTTTTCTTTGGGAATTTAACTCTGATTTAGAAAACAAACGTTCTTGTTTACTTTACCCAGCAGTTAGTTCACTCTTCCTCATTTATCTTATCTCCAGAATTTCTACTGGTGTTTAAACTCTCTCTCTTGAACAAATCGACCTTCATTCCTTGTTGTGGATTGGAGTGTCAACCAAGTCTCCAGCTCTCCACTCTTGTATCATTTTCATTCTGTGACTTCAGCTAAAATCATCTAATTGCACGGATCCTGATCCAACTAAGTAATCCCGGTTTACTCTCTGCTGCACGGCCCTATACGCTCTATAGAATTTCATAAGAATTTTACTAAATTTCTAATTATTTTTGTAGGTGAATGGAATATTTGGAATCGGAGATATTTGACCAGAGAAGACAATTCTATCGAATCTGCTCAACGACAGAGGACTTTGTATTTATCTCTGCTGCCTCACCAGGATGACAACGTGCTAAGTCATTCTAATTCCATTCTGTCAAGACATCTCATATGGATGCAAAGAACTGGAGGAATTTCTACTGGTGAGTAAGCAGTGCTCAAATTCCAAAGTCTTTAAACACGACATGCTTAATTACCATTTATTTATCTGTTTTCACAGGAGACTTGGAAAAGGTGTTGTAAAGAAGTAAGGAGTTTCTCCTGAGCCAGTTCAGATTGAAACTGCATCACTTTTCTTGCCATGGACCCAATGTCTGTCAGGAGGATTGCAGTCAGCAGTCACCCAGCCACCTCAACCACTGGCCAAATATCCAGTCCAATGTTACACCCACCGACTTTGACGCACGTTGCTATCAATCACAGCGAAGAAGACCAGGCTCAGCTAGCCGCTCAAGGAGATAATGAAACAAGTGACGAAGGTAAATGGCTTTTTGATTTTAATTTCACCATTAACGCACTGGACTGTTTGTATACAGTGCTCTGCTTGTGATTTACAGAGTGAGGGAAACAGGTTTTGTTTACATTTTTTTTATCACCGACGCTCCGCTATCAGAGTCAAGGATTGCGCCTTATTAATTAATATGACTACTTCTTATCTTTCCATTTGACCTTCCTCGGTGGACTAGTCGGTTATGGTAACTGGATATCTTCAGACAGGCCACTAAGCTGGCAGGGAATTTTAAACTCAATTGAATTTACACGCACATTTCCAGTTTAGTTTCAATTACTCATTTTTCACTGGATAAGTGAAATTACGGCATTAATTATTCATTCCATGCTCATCGCGAGATAAATTGGTTTCAGAAATGGAGTCAGTACGACCCACATATGGAAGTCTCAACGCCAGTGGTTGCTATCCAGAAATGGTGGGGAGGCGAAGAAGCATCACGTCGAACACTTCACACGTCAGTGCAGCCACAACTGTAGCCGAGGAATCCCAGCTTACAGAAAGAATGCGAGCGAGGCTAAGATACTATTTCATGAACCCTCTGGAGAAATGGGAGACCAGAAGACAGTTCCCGTACAAACTGGCAATTCAACTGTTCAAGATCTTTCTCGTCACGTTTCAGGTAAAAACGCCTCATTTTAATTATCAGAAGGACAAAATACTAATGTTTGAGTTGACCTTGTATCATTTTGTAGCTCATACTGTTCGGGTCTTATCGCTACGCAAGTGTCAACTACACTTATGACAACCGGATTACTTTCTCGCATTTATTCGTCAAAGACTGGGATTCTGGCAGAGAAATCACTTCTTACCCGCCGAACACTGGTCCTTTGGCAGTCTACACAAAGGACGATTTTTACTCTTACGTTGACCATGCAGTCAACACGGTAAGGAATTAATAAAACTACTAAAAAAAAGAAAAAGTTTTACCTTTAATTTTTTTTCAGTACTTTACAGTTTCGAATGTTTCATTTGGGCCTTACCACTACCATAAAGATAAGGACGGCAATGTCTTCCCAATCCATGTCAGACTTGTGGAATATGTCGCAGCCTCCGTTGTCCCTGGGAATGATAGCTATGAATTTGACACAGCCACGGTTGAAAGGACGATCAATATACCCTTCATGGTAGCTCAACAAGAGCCTTTCTCATCCAAAACCTTCCTTGCTGCAAATAATTTTAGTATTAACTTTGTCACATTGTTGGAGTTTAATATGAACTTCAGCTTGAGGACCATCCGATTCAGGGATTTGGGACCATTGAAGTCACCCGACTGCTTCACGTTTGAAATAGTGGTACGAACTCTTATTCCTTTGTACAACTTATTGAACTTCAAAATGCAGTTGTATTCACAAAATGTTGTAATTTAATTCAGTTATCGTTCCTCAATTTGGACCACGATGGCCAAATCTTAGTGAATTTGGACTCATTCCCAACCAAATTCATCTGCAAAGGGCGCACAAAATATCCTGGTGAGTTTTTATTATTATTAGGTAGTTAGTAAATTGATAATGAAACATGCCGATTTTGTTTGAAGTGAACCAAGCTGAGAAGATTGGGAGAAGCATCCTGAACTATTCCGTCATTGTGATTTGTGCCTTGTCGCTATTCCTGTGCTGCAGGGCAATCTACAGGGCTCAGCAATTGAAAACGGTAATCACATTTATTATAGCTACTTGAATCTGCTTGTATAAGGTTGAAATTCCATTATCGATTTTAATATCTAGGAGGCTGTGTTATTCTTCCGCAAATATTTTAACAACGAGATGACAATTCAGGAGAGGTTAAACTTCCTCAACGGGTGGTACATTCTCATCATTTTCAACGACATCCTGATCATGATTGGCTCTGCTGTAAAGGAGCAGATTGAGAACAAAGTAAGCTTTGTTTGGATTTGAAAATACTATTTTTCATGCTTAAACTCTGGACTCTTTTTTATACAAACAGGAACTCCAATCAGATGCCTGGAATGTTTGTAGCACATGTCTCGGCGTCGGGAATCTTCTTGTTTGGTTTGGAGTATTGAGATATTTTGGTTTTTTCCGGACTTACAACGTTCTGATCCTGACGCTAAAACGCGCTTCTCCAAATGTGCTTCGGTTCTTGATCTGTGCGTGCCTCATATATGCAGGATTCACATTCTGCGGATGGCTCATTCTAGGCCCTTACCATATGAAAGTAAGACCAAGTTTACATCACAACTTCAACTGTAGCAAAGTGACCAAACTTTTTATTATTATTTCAGTTCAGCTCACTGTCTGCCACTTCTGAATGTCTCTTTGCCCTCATCAACGGGGATGACATGTTCGCAACGTTTGCTGCAATGCCCAACAAGTCTGCCTTCCTCTGGTGGTTTTGTCGCATTTACTTGTACACCTTCATCAGCCTCTTCATCTATGTCGTGCTCTCCCTCTTCATCGCCCTCATCATGGATGCATATGAGACAATTAAGCTGTATTACACAGAGGGATTCCCACGCTCATCTCTGGATGAGTTTATCATTGGACCGAATGACCTCAACTCCTCCAGTACAAGTTCGTATTCGGCAACTCCTCAGGCTAATACTACTCTTGGCTCCCAGAATATTCATAATTGTCGTCACTACAATCATGCTCCGGCAGGAAGGAAGATCAGTGCCGGTGGCATGTTGGATACCATTCTCGAGAATATTTGTGGCTGTTCCACACCAATTCCACAAATAAACAAGTAATTGATTTACAACGCATTCGTCCAAGTTATCAAGAAACTAAACATGATTAAAATACTTGACAGGGAAAGCATGTCGCGGCAGGTGAGCGTTCACAGTGAAGAATCGGACCCTCTCATCAACAACGTTTGATGTCAACTCTGCTCTTAGCTTGACTTTTATCCTGCATTTGAAGTGGGTTTATTCTCGTAACTATTTCCACGCCCCCGTAATGAACATTTTATATTTATATAATAACATTCATCTTCCTATTTATATATAAACATGTTTGAGTATTCACGTTGAATAATATTCTAAGTGTAAATATAGTAAACTCGCGCGCCATAGATTTTGTTAACGAAAATCCAACATAAACTCTCTGCTTGTGTCACACTTTTAAAAACTAGATGCAAGACCCTCAATAAACCAAAATGAACTTTTAACATTCTTTTATCATCACAAATATTTTCTGGAACGGGTGGAACATTTTCTTGTATTTCAGTTACCTTACAAGTTACAACCCTTACGCCCAGCAAGCGACAGTTTTCAGTAACTGTTTAGAAAAACAGGATTTCAGTCGTCGCTGACTCCGTAGACCTTCAGTAATTTCTTAGCGTGACCCCGAAGTTCTTCTGCTTCTTGTGTCATTTCGGAGTCGCTCCTCCACTCAACATTCCCCTTGTCATGCCGAGCGAGCTTGTCGTAAATTGTATCATTTCGCTCAAAATCATTCGGTTTTCGAGGCACAACGTGAACGTGAATATGCTGAAAGATGAAAGATGTTAATTCTTCTCAAATCCTCCTTCAGTTGATGTTCATACCTTCACAGTTTGTCCAGCGTGTTCGCCATCTTGAATAGAAATCGTACTTGACTGAGTATTGTGAACAACTTCCATCAATTTTTGAGTAAATTGAACAAGGCTAAACAAGTCGGCGTTTTCTTCCAGCATCAAATCGTGTAGTCTATGTGCCCCACGCTTGCTGATCACCAAAACATCTATATACGGAAAAGAACCATTTTAGAGTATAATTTCTCATTCTCTACAATCTATAAGCTCCAAAGATGAAGCGACACTTACGCCCGGGTAAGACACATTTCTTGTTGACAATGGCTCTAGAATGCGTAGACTGTAAGAAGATGTGACTTGAGCTGACTTCTAAGCTGCCAAAAGGGATGGTATCCGTCCAATTCTCGTCTTCTCTTGATGGGACGCTGAATAGTTTTCCTGTGTGATCATAGCCTCGTCGATTCCCTCCCAGACTGGCATAAACGCACGGTTTTCTGTAAGAAAATGCCACTTAATCCTCTGCCAACGGAAATGGCCGTAACCAAAATTATGTTGAATGCAAAGAATTCTGTTCGTAACGTAAATATTTGAATATTGAAGTTTTACCGGTGATTGAACACGTTCATCTTCTTCCGGACTTGCTGAACACGGTCGAGATCTAAGTCGACAGTTATGATATGATCAGAATCCTCCGCATGGGCCACAATCTCACCCCATGGATCGACAACCTTAAAATCGTAATTTTTGATTTCGGAATTTGAAAATAAGATTAGAATTTCTCTAATTGGCTACCATAGAGTGCCCGTATGAACTTCTTTTCGGATTATGCGTTCCCACTTGAGCTGCAGCTATGACATAACATTGATTCTCGATAGCCCGGGCACGCAGCAGAACCTCCCAATGTGCTTTTCCGGTAGGAACCTAATAAAAACACAACAGTTTAAGGATGTGTCATGTGTGTCAAAATCATGTGTCAATGCTATATACCTACTGTAAAATCTAACAAGTTACAAGAAACCATGAGGCGTAGGGTCACTGCTGAAGCCCTTCATTATAAAGTTAAGGGCCTCAATTGGTTTTTTGTAACTTGTTAGATTTTACACAAGGTAGAATTGTCAAGAAGAATTGGCATCATAAGATTCTACGTACTGTGAACGCTGCTGGGAAAGTAAGAACATCCGCACCTAGTGCCCGAAGAGACCTGCTAAACTCAGGAAAGCGTAGATCGTAGCACTAAAACGAACATTACTTTTTTCATTGTCCACTTGATACACTTTATAATAATACAAATGTAACTTACGATTCCCAAACCAAGTTTGCCAACAGGCGTGACTTCTGGAGGCAAGATTCTGTCACCTGGCTTAATGACAGCGCTTTCTGTAAGTCCAACAGGAGCTCCAATAGCCTCAGCAGACACATCAAACAAGTGGACTTTTCTATAGCACGACCTGGTTTCCCCTGTGTTATCCAGTACAATATGAGCATTAGACACCCAAGGACACCCTTCCGACCTATTCAGGTTCTACACATTCAAGGGAACACAACTAATAAAACGTGGTTATAAAATCCATTGAAACTTAGTAATTTACCAGACGTTCGTGAAATCCTCCTAGTGATAGCCACATATTCTGGGTCTTGGCCTGATCTTTGAGCTGCATAATGAACCAATCGTCCAAACCCTCCGACAATCGTGACGAGGAATCCGCATCTTTGCCAACGTAGTCGAAGCACTCTGGCAAAAAGACCATCTGTAATATCCAAGTAATTATAAGGTTACTCCAAGTCCAATTACTCCAATTATAAGGTCCAAGATGCTTATACAAACGAGTACCTTTGACCCATTTGCTGCTGCTTCAGCCAACAATTTGAGAATGACGTCCATATTCGCCATTTTATCGTCAGTAGAGGTCAATTGAAGTACGGATATCCTGACAACTGAGGAGGAAGTCGGCAATGTAGACGTCGACATGTTGCGGATTGCTGAACTTCGGTAACTCGGATTTAGGGAGTTACTTAATTCCAGTAATTGAGAATTTAACAAATTCCTAAAACTCCAAAAGGCAGTCAATACATGCCGCATGTTGATCAAAATCAGCTGCCCATGGAGGGGAAACGCAGCCTTAATATTACGTGAAATTTTTCTGTGAAAAATAACCAAGAAATCATAATTCTTTGTAATCTTAAGATAATTTGAGTATAATTTTATGTTTATTCATTGGATTAAATTATACCTAGTAGGTATTAGGGTAACTGAGTCAACGTCATAACAGGGTAATCTGATTTAGATATAAAAAATGCGGATTATTATTGTTATGCGGGTAGATTATTCGTCCATATCATTTCCGTGTAGATTCAGTTACCATGATATATCTTATTTATAGTCTAATTTAACATATGATCTTATTAGTTACAATATTATAAATTAATGAAAAACGTACATAGTAAACGTACTCGAAAATTAGCAAACTAAAGTTACAATTGCAACTTTAAATAGCAAATGCAGTATCAGTTTTAGAAAATGTTGATTTAATTAACAATTCAAGAGGAATGGCATTTTTATTGATTATCATTGGATCATAATTCTGGGGAGTGTTTGCAATTTTTGGCTGTAATTCCCTTCCATAAAAAAAGTTTCTTGTAGCGAGGAGGGAAAATTTTTTTTATGTGCAAATGACCTGAGGCCTCAAATCCTCCCAAATAGATGACAATAAGCAATAATTTTTTGACAGTAAAGTGCAGGAATAATTGGTTGACATTTAATTAAAAAACAAAATCAACTTCTTGTATGCTTGATTCTCGAGCTGACCATTTTACTAAAACTCTTTATCATAGCAGTGTCACAGGACTACCATTTCACTCTTAAGCATTTCCTTTTTTAGCTTTGGGTTTTAGCGTTCATCTCCAGGAAATTGGAAAGTTCTTTCCGGAAGGTCAGGAGGTCAACTGGTGTGAAAAGTAAGTTGCCCAGTTAGATGGAAACTTGTTCTGGATGTGGTGGTTGGGCGTTTGTGGAGTTGCACGAGAGGATCAGACGGGAATCACGAGCAGGACTACTGATGACTTTGGTGGAGCTAATTTGGCACGGACTGGACAACCCGCACTAACCATTTGACCTAACACAGACATTCCCAAGGAACCCCATCCGACGGCCTTCAAAATGAGCAGAACTTGCAGCGCTCTGAGGTCATGTGTGGGCAGTCTGGGTCACAGAAAAATCGGAGCGAAACACTGCAATGCATTCGTCCTTGGATCTTCTAGTGTTGCGAACACTTTATCTACCAGGTAATCCTATTAAAAGAACGCTATTATAGAAGTTACCACAAATGACATCTTTTGAAAGGTCATTGGCCACAGCACTTGGAAACGCCGTTATCAAAAGCCATCGTTCCTGTCCAGCCGTTGTAAATCATGCCAGCTCCAGAGGATACGCTTCATATCCAGAACACCTCAAAGTGGCACTTCCTGCACTGTCGCCAACGATGGAAACTGGTACCATCATAAGTTGGGAAAAAAAGGAAGGTGTGTGTCTCGTTCAATTCAATGTAATTCATTGAGCCGGTTTGTAATTGTATGTATTATGCGTTTAGGTGACAAACTAAACGAAGGTGATCTACTGGCTGAGATTGAAACCGATAAAGCCACCATGGGATTTGAGACTCCAGAAGAAGGCTACTTGGCAAAAATTTTAATTCCTGCAGGATCGAAAGATGTTGCTATCGGAAAAGTAGGGTAAATCGCGATATTTCATTTATGCAATTCTGTGCCAAATTATTCTTGTTTTGTCCTCTTACAGTTAGTCTGTATAATAGTCCCAAATGCCGAAGATGTAGGAGTCTTTAAGAATTACAAGGATGAGAGTGGTTCTACCGCTGTACAGTCATCTCCCGCTACATCTAAGCCATCTTCCGCAACGTCTAGTCCTGCAGTAGCAGAAAGGCCTCTCATTGGTCCAGCTGTTCGGAATCTTCTTATTCAATACGGGCTCAATCCCACTCAAGTACCGGCATCGGGTGCTCATGGAAATCTGCTGAAAGGAGATGTGCTACGCACGGTGCTAGAGCAGAAAATACAACCGGTGGCAGGAGGTTAGCTACGCTGAACTTATCACAGGAGCTCATATTTTATTCCTTTTTTTTTATTTATTCCTATTCCTATTTTATTATTTATCATTTATTAGATGCACATTCAAAGGCCACACCAAAAGTAGCTGCGCCACAGAAGGCTTCAGCATCAACAATAAAATCGTCTCCTTCCGGTTCCATCGATGTAGAGATAACAAGCATGAGGCGGACGATTGCAAAACGGTTGCTCCAATCTAAGGTAAGTTATAATACCTTGTGTAAACTCTAACAATAATTACAAAAAACCATGAGGGATTAGTAAAACCAATTGAGGCCCTTAACTTTATAATGAAGGGCCTCAGCAGTGATCCTACGCCTCATGGTTTCTTGTAACTTGTTAGAATTTACACTAGGTAGTATTTGCAATAATGTAAGAAAATGTTAATTTGGTATTTTACATTTAGTCGAGTATTCCGCATGGCTATGCGACGACCGAGTGCTGTATAACTGGTATCACATCCCTGCGAAAGAAGGTGCAAGAAGTTGGACTTAAAGTGTCAATCAACGACTTCATAATCAAAAGTACAGCCAACGCATTGACGAAAGTCCCTGGAGTGAATATCGTTTGGGAGGGCTCGGAGCTGAAGCAAATGGGCAGAGTTGACATTTCCATCGCCGTTGCCACTGATTCCGGGCTCATTACACCCATTGTCACTGACGTCGGAATGAAGGATATTCTCCAGATCTCTGAAGATGTGGGTCAATTAGCGGCTAAAGCAAGGAGTGGTAAATTACAACCACATGAGTTTATGGGTGGAACCTTCACGTAATGATTACATGTGTATTTTCTAAATACAAAATGTAAATATTGCTTCTTTTTTTTATATAGAATCTCTAACTTGGGAATGTATGGTGTACACCACTTCAGCGCAATCATAAATCCACCGCAATGTGCAATTTTAGCAGTTGGTGGGAGTCACAGTTATATCGGTGAGTCAACATTAGGGAAAACCTGTCTGTTTTCATGTCTTGCTAATGTACTCCTGTGTAATTTTGTTAATTGGCAGGTGAGAACGGGAACCTTGAGAATCGGATAAACTTGAAATTGTCCTATGATGCCAGTGGGATTTCTGAAGAAACGGCACTGAGGTTTCTGGCACACTTGAAACACGAGCTGGAAAGTGTTTCAGAAACCTCAATGGGAGTCTACAATATCCATAGTCGCCTGGAAATAGTTGAATTATCTCGAGCAGCATCGCAGGTTTAGTCGTTTCGTTTTGACGTTTTGGATTGTGAGGACCCAAATAAAATTGGACGAGGGAAATCACTTGTGATTTCCTGAGGAATTTTCAGAATCCACAACGGAGAATGCAAGTATTTAACTAAAATGCCAAAATGAGAATTTAATCAACTTTGAGACAAATCTCCAGCCTCATTTTTATTCAGCTTTAAATCAGCGTTTTTCTGTTTTGAAGTTTTAGTCTAATTTAAAAAAGGATTTTAGTAAAACTGAACAACAATTAATATATGAAAATAATATTCAGCCCGGAGGAGACACTACAACTTTCCCTATACTTTTTCAGTTTCACATCTTTATGACCTAAATTGGTTTTTATCTCCCACACTTCAATTTTTGCGAACTCTGACGTAATTTTTTTTTATGATTTTGGATTAGTACGAAAATAGCAAAAATGGATTAAATGGTCAGCTAGCTCAAAGCTCAAGGACATTTGTGTTAATTACGGGGAAAGGCACTTACAATTGAGCCACAATTATTTTCAGTTTGGCATTTCTCAGGACTTGGACTTGGTCATGCGCTCTCGTCTCAAAGGTCAATGAGCTCTGTCAAGTGGCCAAGTGGCACGTGTGATACTATTCGCTAACCTTGGTAAAGCTGGAACATTTCAACATGTTGCAAATAAGTTACATTTCTGTACAGAGGAAATAGGGAAGGAATAGCCATAGGACGCGATTACTTACAATTTGTTTTAGTCCTTATTTCTAGCTTAAACCACAATTACATGAACACACAACGCTTATTCACTACATGTGTGCGCGTTCAATTAAGTTCTTGTTGGTTAGGCAGATTACTTGAGATGCTAGAAAAATACCTGAGAGTCAATTAAGGTTACTTAACTGTTACTTTATGGCTAGTGCTATAGCTCTAAATCTGAACCCTTTAAGCTGGAGTCGCAGTATATCACTCGGAGGTTAGTTGTTTGAGGTAATTAAATTTTAGTATAAGGCTCAGATTCTGTCAGTTTCCATTTGGTTCATTTTGCAGTGTAAACTGTCATCAGCGTGTGTTTGGGTGGGGCCTTTCTTCCCCATGGTGGTGTCGATGCTTCTTCTTCCGATGGCGGAGTCGGTGTCGCCCCGGCGCTTTTGTTCCTACATTGAGAGACGGCCGGGGTGTGGTGGTGGGGATCGTGGGGATTCGCCAACTGGACTCGGGCACTGGGAATGGGAAGAGGGAGAGGAAGTCAGCGTCCACTCCCGGGTGCACTTGACCTATTCGTTGGTTGTGTCGATTAGGGTCAAAGTTTCGATGGATGAGGTGCGCAGGGGGTGGGTGTTTCCGTGTCGGCGTAGCAATGGAGGTTTTGTAGAACAAGAAACATTCTGGACACTCCGAGGTTGCGCGGGAGCCTAGCAGGGCATGGCCTCTTTGGTTGAAACCGACGTGCCAACTCGGGTCAAGGGCGGACTTGAAACTCGTGGATCCTGTGTCAGGGTCAAGGTGCTCAATGAACTCACACTTGGCTCCACGTGCTCGGCCCTGCAAACAGTAAACAAAAATATACGTCAATTTGGCACAATTAGGTGAGTGAGTGAGGTCTTTGTTTGGCTTGTCGGAAGCACTGGTCGCTCTGTTTTTCCAAATAAGAGAAGATGGCGTTAGTGTGAGGGTAGCTGGAGCCTAAATGTCCACAACAAGCCTTGTTTGTTAGCTTATGGAATTGCCTTCTGGCGACACCCAAGTGAGACACCCGCGTGTGTGATTGTGTGTCAACTCCCTGTCCATGACCCTTGAGGTGAGTCCACATTGAAAGCTGTTTTTCATAATGGAGCCCTGACTTGATGACTGAGGGCCCCTTGAGTGAGATGCTAATAAGCCTCTGCATTGACAGCTGGAAGGGAGTTCACAATGAGGGAGACATTTCAATGCCCATTGAATCCATTGACATCCAACCAAGCCAATCACATTATTCCAGCCCACCCGAAAACTACGGAAGCCACATTCAGTGAAACATGAGCTGCCGAACGAAGGGAGGGACACTGAAAGGTGCAGAATTCAAAATGGATGTCGGCGGAAGCAAAGGGAAAAGCCACACAATGATGAGTTTACGATTGGATTACATAGAAATCTTGTGAAATTGGTCCTAAATGTGGTTAATCGATTAAGGACAATGATCTTGGAATGGGAATGAAAACCTCATCTTTCCGTGTAGGATTTTCTATTACGTGAGCTCTTTCATCCCTGGACAAAAAGTGACAGGTAGGAATTCCATCGCATGATCAACCATGATTAGCTAAATGCTTTTGTAGTTTGCTCTTCCGGCGCGCGGACTTGGACTGGAGTTTTTGTAAGGTTGAATGTCGTGTTGAGATTAATTTGATAGTCAAGTATCAATGTTATTTTGACAGACTATCAATTATACACAAGAGCCTAAAGGCCCACTAGGGAGATGACGGATTAGAACACGAATACCCAAAGGATCCACCTCACAAATTATAAATTATAACAATCCGCACTTCGGAAAATAATCTTCAACACCTCTGACCTATGCAATTTCTCTAGACTAAAAAATCTGGGTTCTCCAGCACTGCAACTGGATTCTTCAATTTTTTTTTATTTCCACTGACCTTTGGTTTCGCAACTAGGCGTCCCTTATGATTGAAGCAGAGGTACGTGTCCGTCACCAAACCACGAATTCGAGTTCTCACGGCTTCATCTTTCATCACAGATTCGAGTCCCAGCTCACCTGAAATTCACAAAAAAAAACTTGTAAATGGCGTCAGGAGCTACGCTTTGGCGGGACAGTTGAGACCGTTTGATCTCTGAACACACACATTACACCCATCATCCACAGCTTTCGTTTGCTTGGTCACGTTGAAGGCTTTCGGGGTCAGAGGGTGATTCCGGAGTTAAATGTTAAGTGGGTATCCCTTAATGATGATTTTGGAGGTAGAAATTAAGGGAAGATAGCCCCACGTGGCTGCTTTATAATTCGACGTTCCTTCTCCGTCACGTTCTAATCATCATCCCCATTCCTTTATCATTCAACCCTTTCAACGTGCCTTTCCATCTCATTCTTCCGACATGACAGCTCTCAGCTCAAATTCAAAAACAACTAAACTCCTTAATAACAACAAATAAAAGTTAAATTAAAACCAAATTGGAAGGTGGAATTACAAATTAAGCCAAAATGGGAAGCATGGCAATGACAGGAATGAGCTATGGATTCTTGGTTTGAGAAATGGCGCCGTTCCGCTGGCGCGCTCACGTATAGTGGTGTGTCCAAGTTCTAATTCCTGTTTCACCTGGACATGGAGAATCCCTGTTTCTGGAAAGTGTTTCACGAGGATTGATGAAGGAGACCCCCTGGACTCCACATGAAATGAATTATGAATAACCTCCGCATAAATTAAATTCCCAAAAATCATCAACTTCGGAGGGGTGTAATAATAAAACTTCCCCGTTTGTCTAAACTTGGTGTTTGGTGAGGAAGAAGTGGTGGATCAGTCTCTGCAGGAGACCCTTGGCCTTCCCTTGAATCCCAAACCCATGTCAGAACTAATGAACTTTGGCCAAAACAAAATGAAGGATTTCCAGAGGGCGGTGGATGTGTGAAGTCCTAATTCCGATTCTCATCACCTGCCCTACTTCATCATTTCCCAATACGGAAATCCAACGGAAAGAATCCAAAATCCAAGGGCTCAGGCACTGCTCGATCTCGGCAGAAGAACAAATAGAAAAGGGAAAATGACTGTAGGATGACAACCCTCTCACTAATTAACAATCGACGGGCTGTAAATGCAGCCATTGGGAAGTAATGACAAACAAAAGTACAAGAGGCCATATGGCTCTTGAACTGGAGATCGATTTCATTGTCAGCAGACATTGTCAGCAGACGGTCGAGCGTAATTTCTGATTGGCAGGGCTATACGCGTTTTTGAAGTGAGCTGGGTTTTATCAATTCGTAGTAGGAATTGCGGCATTTGGTTACTTGGGAATTGTCGCACTGAACTCCCGTGAGTCAGAATGCGGTCGGACCAGTGTTTTAACGGGCTTGAAAGAATTCCTGGAAAAGTCGGAAAGTTCTTTATGAGCTGGAATGGGATGGCTTAGGGAATGGGACCATAATGAGACTTCCTTCGATATCCAAATATTTCTGTAGCCCTTGGTAAAAGTCAAAGGGAAGTCAACAATGAAATCTAAAAGTTCCCTGCCGCGACTATTTCAAAGATCTCCATCTTATTCTCTACGGTTTAAGTAGCTAAAAGAAAACTCTCTGTTCTTCATTTCCTCCTTTCTTCTGGGTTGACAAAGATGAAGACGTTAAATGGACAAATATCAGGCAGTCCCATCTTTAAAACGGAGAGATTTGGGATCCCGATTGGACTTGATCTATGTAATTTCCCTACACGTGATCCCTTTTGGTTCAAAATTCCTTCAGGAAATGGTTGATTTTGGCGTCTGCGCACTTTGCTTTGTGTGTTTTTACCTTGTTCATCTGAGTTGAGTGCGGTGGCAGAGACACGATTGTCCTTATCCATGACGATGTCCGCTTTGGCCCTGAGATTATGGAGACGATATGCTCTGGCGACAGGAGACGTGGACGAGAGCGTAAAGTATTTCGAAGGGAGGGCGGGAGCTTCATCGTACATGAGACGACGACGACTGCGCATGTCTGCCAACCCTTCAACAGTCACCGACTAAACACACAGAAATGCAATTAATTCATTGACCTTTGAGCCCCAGGATGGAGGTGGGTGGACTACATTTTAATTCTTTTCAATAACAAACCCGAAGCACCCTTCAATTGAATGAGCTTAAGGAAAGAGTAAATATTTTAAAAACGAAAAGTAAATAGGATCCACGCTTCTCGAGTTACACACCTTTCCCTGAAGGAAAACTGGTTGAGGTCATTGACTACCTGGAGTGTGAGCGTTAGTCGCTGCACATGAGCAGAAGAAGACATTTATGAAAAGCAGTTGAGAGTTAATTGTCTTACCATGAGTAGAAGGACGATTATCAACTGCAAACAGACCAATAGAAACCTGGAATTAAAAAACCATCAAATTAGTTAAACTTGCAATTTAAAAAAGGAATTTATTTTTTATCCTGGACTCGTGTGGATTTGGATTTACGCACAGACGGTAATAATTTGTCGCTTTACTGTTCCTTATCCTTCGTAAACTCCGTGAGTTAAGTATGATTGTTGGCTGTGATTAAGATTAGCATAATTAAACCGGTTAGTCGCTATAATAAAAGGAAGATTCGCCAAGCTATAACGACTCCAGCACAGCTCTCCATTACTCTGCTTTTTGTCTTTCTTTTTTAAATTTTACGACACAGATCGTGCTGTGCTTGACGAGCTCAGAGTTGACTCGCAGTGACAACCCACTGACACTGACAAGCGGACAAATCGTCAGAAGTGACCAAGGCTCTTGTGGACAAGGAAGCGCGTCGTTCCAAATCCTCATTGGGTCTCACGCAATTCCACAGTTGTTATGACGCGCAATAATACATCTATCAATTCATAAAAATTTTTAATGGAGGATTTGGGTGGCTGCGCGCCGCTCGTCGGACCACAAAAGATAATTAACGGCTCCGCTTTTCCTTTGTCCGCTTCCAACCTATATTTATTTACTTTTCCAAATATGGCGACGAGAATTATGGAGAGCCCTGGAGACTAATTACAATCAATTGGTTTTCCCTGTAATGTTTCACTTACATGCACTTGGATTGACAGAGGGAGCCATTCGGGTAGACAAGATTTAAACTCACCCGCTCATTAAGGGCGCAATCCATCACCTTCTGAGCCCAAAAAACCCATATGGAAAAGCTTTAATTAAATTTGAAGGGACTCCAAGTAGACCTTTAATAACCCGGGAATTAGATAACCCAGGCTCCGAGGAAATTCCGTAATTTTTTTTATAATTGAGGTGCCAGGTGAGTCAGAAACTTCATTAAGCTAATGCCTGCTCTAATCCAATTGTATTGAATTATTACTGTGTCAATTCCATTGTTGGACGGAATGAAAGGGAATTCTTCTGAATGACGAAGGAGTCAAGTATCCATTGAATTAGTTTTCATTGAGCCCACTAATTTCATCGAGCCCTTTCAAATCCCTTTAAAAAAATCAACATCCCAGACAGCATGAAGGCCCTTTGCGGAAGAAGACTAAAAATGAAGGGCTTATTTTTTATTTGATAAATAAAGAATTGTGAGGACAAAGGGAGTTTGTATTATTTTATTTTCATGGCCTTCTTCCCACTTTCGTTTTCAACGAGTGTGAAAGTCGTTTTGAATCAATCCATTGGGATGAATGGGAAATGCAGGAGTAATAAATTCCATCCTGCTTGTGGTCAAGGGGTCCTTAATCCTCATTATCCGCACTGCATATGCGCAAGTGGTCGCTCACCGCTAACTTTGGAAATGGAAAAGGGGCAGTGACATATTGCTCTGGAGCTGCTTTGCCTATGTGAAATGACTCAGCAGCTTGTCCAGGAGTTCCACGTGGGCTGATTAAGACGTCAATCACTGGCAGTGGCAAAGAGTGTGAGTGTGGTTAATGGCCATGGCCACCAAACTGTTGACATTGGCCAGCAGCTGGTGAATAGTAAAGTCGGGATTTCTTTCCCATCATGAATTATATTGACTCTCCAGTCAGTACACTTAAGTGGATGGAAGCTTTCATCGAACCATTGATTAATACCTGGAGGAGTGAAGGTGTTGGATTGGATTAATCAACTATAATACAAAAACCAAGGGAAGCATAATTGGAAAAGTACTCTAAGAGTCGGAGCCCTTGATCCCTTAACCAGTCTCCCTCCCGACAACACTGGTTTGATCCAGTTTCATTGCAGAAGAATAATTTCATTCTTGCTCGGAATTGTAAATCACTTGGAGAATGTTGTCCATATTTCATGCACTGGAACAGACGTTACATAATCAAGCCATTAACAGAGGAGACTTAAACGCTGCCTTCACTGATCCCGGACTGGAGAAGACACATTGGGGATTCTAAATTAACATCCTTCCAGAAATAATAACAGACGCATCCCTCTCCCTTGAGAACAACTTCATTTCCTAAATTATAGAAATTCCCCCAAAAAATTAAAGAATACAACCAGTTATCTTCAACCCTTAACACGTCATGATGTGCCAAACGAAAATTCTGAAAAGAAAAACAAGTCTGAAACATTGAATCTGAAGTGCATTATAAACGCACTTGAGGATTCTGATTAGAAATAAAAAAAAACTTTAGGAAATATTGAGTGTGAAGAGGTGTATGTGTAGGATAAGGAGAATCGTAGGGAATTGAAATGTATCTTGGAGTTCAAGAATGCAGGGTTGATAAATGGAAAACAATCCAAGTTGGAATGGATTGTTTTCCATTTGGATGTCTCAATGGAGGCAATTTGATTGTTTCTAATGGATTGCTGAATGAACATGTCGAGTGTGCAATTGTCTTCTCTCCTGATTTTGCAATCGAGGCATAATTAGGAATCCCACGGTCTCCAATTATGAAGCAAAAGGTCTCAATTATTCCTTTTAAAATGTAATGGAGAAAGCGTAGGGGCCCAGGGACGGTTTACGGGACCACCACAGTGGACAGAGACACGCAACGCGGTCATAACAAGCAAGGGCTCTTAAAGCGCGCATTTACTTTGAACCGACTCCTCCCTGCCTAGCGCGTGTAATTAGAACAAAGGAAAAGTCGTGCTGTCACTTCATGAGGAAATAGTGGCACATGCATAAAGTAATCTGAACATGTGTTCATTCCATCCACACTGGAAACCACCTCAAACAAAACGAGAAATATGTGTATTTTCCCACTGAAATTGAGCCGTCCGTAATTGAGATTCGTCTGTGGATTTGAATCCAGTTAATCACTTTTGGTGAATTAGGTTCATCGCACTGCCGTTGTCCACAAGGAGCAAAAGTGGCCCCAGACGGGACTGAATTGTCTACTGAATTAATCACTGATGAAACAACAGCAGGGGACAGGGAATGCTCTGATGACTTTCATGCTTGCTGGCAATGGTTCTAAACCATTGGCTCAAACACGTTTAACGACATGTGGGTGACACTGAACGAGCCCAACAACCTGAAGGGAAAACAGGATCGAAAGCATTTCAGCGTGGATTGGCTGAGAAACTGTGGAGAGATTCTTGGGATTGTTCGTGGTCAGACTTCAATTCTAATCGACTTAATTGTTGTTCATGGAGAGCGTAAGCGTTTGATTGGTTGGAAGACAGAGAAAGATGGAGACCACCGGGGACCTTTGGAGCGGAGGAAGGGAGACAGATAAATCAGCGCCAAGGGTACAAGTCGGTCCTTAGTCAAACGTCCAACGGAACACAATGCAAACTCCTTTTAACAAAAGGCTAAAACTAAGGCATAAATAACATTAAACGAAATGCAGGGGCCCTTCGTCATTTGACAGATTCAAGCGCCCTTTCTCTCCAGCTATCTCCATTCCCAATCAAAAGTTCTCCTACGAATGACTCAATTCAGACTGTCGAATGTCAAAAGAACCGCACCGACGACACCTAAAACTCCCGTGCCAAACTTCAAATTACTCAAACACTTCGGGTCCATTGCAGAACTTTCCCATTATTTTTGTTATGTGCAGAATAGAGCATGCGGGTTCGAGCCGGTTTTTCTTTTCATACATTCAGCAATTCACCTCAAAAGGACATTCACATTGAACAAAAGGTAAAAGTCCTTTCTTCTGCATCCGCCCTGGCTCCCTTTTGTCCCTTAAGGGTCAATCGATGGTATAGCCTCTGTTCTCCTGTAACTCCAGAGTCCTTTACCTGGAAGGGAATGAGACAACTTCCTTTTTAAAAAAGACATTTCTCGACATTAGTGGAAAGTAATGGGGAACATAAATGACAACTTGCCGGCACCAAGTGGACCAATTTATAACACCCAAGTCAAGAGGAAGCCAAGGAACGGGAATTCTCAAGTCAAGCAATGTCAGCGCAATCCAGAGTTCAGAGCGGGTATAAGATTAATTCATGTCGAGGTCAGACAAGAGCAGAGTAAGGGATGGGATGCGACAGCGTCCTTGGGCTTTCGGCCATTGACGACTCTCATGGCTTTTAAGAATGTTTGTTTCCACCTTGACTTTGAGAAAAGTCAACAAACGTTCCTTTTAATTTACAAAACAAAATTCCCATCTACTTTTAATATGCAAATGAGTGGGTAAGTAACGACGAAGGCGCATGCCCACTGGGAATCCATGAAATCGAGAAGGTGACGGAAGACGATGAAGTGGGAGATGTGGAATAAATCATGGGGTTATCTGACTTGAGGAACTTATTGGAAAATCGTCGAGTCACGGCTAGAAGCGTCAGGATTATCCAATAATTCTTTCTTGTTTCTCAAGGAATTGACATCATCCACAGTTGACCTATTGAGCAGCATCACTTGCTTATCGATTCTCGCATCATCATTCCGACAAGGCACGCATGCTCGGAACACATGGGCTCAAATCCACGTGTGGGGAATTGGAAGGGACGCTTCTGATTCGTCCTCATAAATTACCCTCCTGCGTCTGATATTTTATAAAGGTTAAGGAGGTGTTCGGATTCCTCACCACACGGTGTGTAAACCGTAGTTTTCGGCAACTCATCAACGACTTTGAAATTCAGCTCACAATTCATAGTTGGAAGAAAAGTCCGACACGCCGCTGTGATTGGTCCTGGCATCTGATCGGAGGGTCAGAAATGTAGGAAGTCGAATAACATCCACTTCTGCGCTTGTTACAGAATGGCAACTTGAAGCGCTAAACTAATCCCTGAACTCCATGGCCACTTCGATTAGATTTGTTATGCATTATGTTTCAAGTGTCCGCAGAAACTCCTTCCTGGAAATACTTTCGTCAGACGTCAATGCAGTACTCTCCTGCCTCTCAGTAGATTGATAACCCCAAATTTATTTGTGTGAATTCTCCAGTTGAGTTGTAGGATTATCCTTCGCCGATGGATTTCAAAGAATCCAAAAATAAAGCATTTCCACGTTGTGACGCTGCCTGCCTTCTCCATTGGTTTATCTTAATCTCCCCATGATTAGGAGAAGTGTAAAAATATCCACACGGAAAGATGAAAGGATTAATTAATCATGCTGGAGTGTGCGCTCCTAAAAGGATTAGTTCAACTACAATGTTTTTTCAAAGTTCTAAGATTAAAAAGCGCCCTGCTCTTCAGCCTCCACTCCTCTGCGGTCCATGTTGGTGATAAATCCAAGGCGCGGAAGAAGTCTCAGGAATCTGACATTTCTCGGACAATTCACACTGTGCCGAAGCGTAGCTGCGCGGGGGATTGTTTTGTCCGAGAGCCCTAACCTACGCCTCCTTCCTACGCATGTTCCATAACATTCCACCGAGTCATTTTTAAAATAAATATGAACTCCAGGGGAGACTCTCAAGTGTGAGAAAGGTAAGTGTGTGTGCATATGGAAGACTCCCGCTGCAATTAAACGAGCATTACATGGCGACTGGGAACCCTTTGATGTGTCGCTTAATGGAAGGACTCAAAGTGTCATTGCAGGGACTACCGACGCCGCTGCCATTTCCACAAACACGTTTCCGTGTCTTTTCCTTTTCTCCCGCTTCCTCCTTCTTCCTCAGCTAATGAGGAGAGTACACAGAATAAGAAGATGTGAAAATGGATTCTATACCAGGAATTCAATGCTAATTCAATAACACAACCTTCAATTGCACTTACAACTTCAATCAGTAGAAACACAGAAAGGAATACAGGGCGCAGGCGCATGGCCGCTAAACGCCGTTGCATGAAACCAAGGAGCTTCCTTGTAGCAAAAGTCACTGCCAAGGAATGCAAAAATTAACATTTAAGGGACTCTCAGTTGCTAAAATCAGTGGAGCCACATGCTAAAATTAAATTGGCAAATAGAGCTTTCTAAATGAGACATTTCTATTGCGAAAAAAACAAGTCCCTCAGTGGAATGTCTTGATGGGTGACACGACCATTAAACTTCTCATTTTACAATAAATTGCAAAAGACATCGAGTGACAAGGAGTGAAGGAGTGATGGCTGTTAATGTACAAGCCTCTCCTTTTAATTATTTAACCTCTTGACCTTCTCTCGTCTTCTTCCGCAGGTGGTCCCCTGCAAACCCCAATTGAAACTTGAGGTAAAATTCGTCAGGGTGATTTGTCATGTGTAAGAACTCCTTGCCAAATCCAGCGCCAGAAGCCTCTGAGTCTTCAATCATTTCCTGACAATGGCCAATGGATCTGGTTTACAGCCCTTAATCCTGCCAAATTTGGAGGTGGGAGTGCATTAAATCCAAAGGTGTGTCTGGGCCGTTAAAAGTGCTGGAGTTGTAACAATGGATTGCTGGTTCGTGGGAACTTTATGAAATCACAATGACTCTTCTTTTCCCTTTACTGTCGTGAATAAAAAGAAATCAGCAAACAGAGGTGTGTCGGAGCAAGCGTCGTCGCTTTCATGCGCTCTCCATTTCACTTCACAGTCTTTGTCGCCCATTCCCGGTTTAAGATTTTTAAGAATTTTATCGTAGACTCTGATTGGTTGGGAGATGAGAATTTATGGGAAATTCCCGTGTCGGGAGACACTTCAGAAGTCCACAAGAAGCAGAAGTAGGATGACAAAAATTAAAAATCAGGGGAAGGAGTGTGGCCAATAAATTATGCTTTTTGATGTGCTTGCTAAACTGGAAATTTGCACAAAAGAGGTATTTCATCAGTTACAATTTATGTCGGGAATTATTCTTTTCCCTTCATGTATTCTACAGTAGAGTCGTTAGTGAAGCATTAAACGAGGAAGAAACTTGATTGGGGAATCAGACTGTGTATTAAATATGCGTTTTTGACAGTTCATGCTTCATTCCGATTGGCTTCTAGTCACACAAAGTTACATGACAATTTCTCATTCCCTTTAGTTCCTGACAGTTGGCAAAATCTGGTAATTGAAGCTTTGTTTGAATGGAAGTGTGAGCGGAGTGCGGGGAAGGCTGAGGACTTAAGTGATTGAGTCAAGTCTTCCCCTTGTCCCATTAAGTGTCCCTTCTTTGAAAAGAGTGTCCAGGTAAATGGCAATTAAACTGGACTTTGAAAAACTTCCTCCAAAGAAAAACAGTATTTTGAAAAAGGCAAAAAGGCTGAGGAATTATTAGGAGCAGAAAAGACGAGCAGTGGGCATTGGAGTTCACCTTTGAAAACAAAACGGAGATTCCTGAATCTGTAGGAGGGCCTTTAGTTCCTTCAAATAGGAAGAAATGTTTTTACAGCCTTCGACATAGTCATAAAATTTCATTACACCTGAATGCCGAAAAATCTATAAGATGGTCGCGTCCACACAGAAAGAGAGACGCACTGGAAAAAACGTACAAAGATGAAATAAAAACTCACAAGAGAATAATGGTAAGTGGTTAAACTTAAAAATATAAAGTCCAACTTCATCTTCATCATTTCCAAATTGACTCACATTCTGAAGGGAAAAAGAAAACTAGGCTGTGAGAGGAGCGCATGCTCTAGACTGGTGGACATTTGCGGACAATGGAATGCAGCCTTGTGAAGGCTGTATTGAAAGTGGACAGCAAAGGCCCTCGACCGACGTTGAATCCATTTAGTGACCTTTTCCTTTAAATAAACTTATTATATTATTTAGAGTAAAATTCCCTATAGGCAGAAGGACAGAATGGCCAGCCAGGTTTATAAAAGGTTAAAAATAATAGAAAGGAAAGCCCAGGTGAGAGACCGCTTGGAAAATAAAACTTTTGACTTATCATCTTCAGTTCTGTTAAATCTCGAGACTTTTTCATCGCCTGAATAAACTGGTATACAATGATCAGTAAACCACAAAACAAAGTGGAGATAACAAGAACTTTCATCGTAGCTGCTATCACTCGACCCAATTACAACTTTTGTGTGTACTGGCCGAGTCCAACAATTGAAATGAACACGATTGCCCATGTCACTAGACTCTTAACCTATGAATTCATTGGGTATTCAGACATTGGTTAATTACTAATTAACTTACTTATTCTCGATGTTCATGTGGGGCGGTGTAGGACATTTAGTCCTCGGTGGATGGAGCTCCGAGCTGAAGCGAAACGGGGAATGGACGCCCCGTTCGCTCCTTCTCTCACAAACCACAGCTTAAGTGGACATTCACAGACAGCCAAGTATTAAAAGTCTCCAGGTCAGAGTGCGTGGGAAACGACAGAAAACAAACGAAAACTCTGGATTCACATTCTAGGCCTGCGCTGGCACTTTCTCCACCGGAACGTGGAGGGCAGAGGGAGGCACTTCACTTTCTCCATGGACTGGAGCTCCAGTAACACATTCCAGGGCAGTCCAGCCTATTGTTCCGAGGAAAAGCTCAATGTCGCTCTGGAAGTGACGACCATCTCCTCCTGGGCTCTAAAGAGGAATGGCAGGAGACGGGCCAGGGACCGATGCTTGACTACACAAATTCCTACCAGCGAGCGAGCTTGGGAATGAGCAGTTGAGGCTGCTGCTCAACCAGTAGTAGCTCCACTGAAGCCCATTGGGTTGTAGAGACAAATAAACAACACTTAAATAGGATCATAGTTAACTAACATTACACAGAAGGATTGATACAAGCTCAATTGTCTTGTTCAAGGAGGGAATACGAGTGGAAAGGAATAAAATCCTCAAGTTCACGGTCTACGCCAATCCATTAAAGTCTATTACTCCATTGTAATTACGTCAAATTGTTTCAGTTTTGACGCAATTGCAGTGCGTAGAGGGTGGTGGCTTACTAAAAGTATTTCTCGCAAGGTCCTTGACCTCAGGGGAAGCGATGGTGGAATTTATCACTCTTCTTGTGCATACATTTACGCGCCTTATCTTGAAACAAAGCTTCAATTCCAGGTAGAGAACGTGGTTTTGAGGACTGCGGATTGGATTAGATGTAAATCCCGCCTTATGTCGTGTCTGTCAATCAACTTCCGGTTAGCAGAAGAAAGTGTCACGGGGGCGTGTGACATGGGAAATTCTAAAGTGTCAACCAATCCAGGGTTAATCTGGGAATTAAAGTTTGCACATGTGCAGGGGATTAAAGGTCTTGTCAGGATGTCATAAAATCCGCCTGGACTTGAGCACAGGAATTGTCACTCGGAATCTTCAGGAAGTGAAGATTAAATGAAGTAATTGGACCATAAATTATCATAAGCACGGAAATGTGTTTTTGTCTAGTCATCAAAATAAGGAGATTTCAATTCACTTTTTGCTAATTCTCTTCGCGTGTCACTATTTGTGGATCAAGTTTTCTATTTTCCATGTTGCATAAGCACTTATGCTAATTGACCAAAGCTCTTGGCATGAGGTGCAAAAATGGATGCATGAGTTTCGATCTGATCGATAAATCATTGAATGATGATTCCCAATCAATCCTTGAAGGTGAGAGTGTGGAAATCATTTACAAAAAATATTACAAAGGCATAAGCTTGTTTACACTTTTTGCTCATTTAAAATAATAACTTTAAATAAGGCAACTTCACAGTTAATTCCATTATCAGAATCACCTAAAAAAGCGATCTTGAGATTTTTTTCTAAATTCCGCTACGATTCCATGTTTTCTGTCATTCCTTGTGAACACATTTTAAATCCAGGGGGTCTGATCTTTAATCATAAAACGTTTTCGCTCAATCACTGGTTATTGTAGAATGATAATTCAATTGAATCTGCGCACGCGCAGATCCCAGGAATATCTCGAAGAGCAGCAGGTCCTGTAGAATTCTTTGTTTTTTTTTGTAAGTCGCTGAGAGCCTGGGATGATAAGAGATTTGGGAGATTAAACATCGGAATAATTCAGGTTTTCCCCTTATGAATTTTTAATGTTGATCAAATATGGGAAGTTGGAGGTGGAGTAAGGACCAGTTGACACGACTGCAGATGGGATCTTGAGATGTGACCTGACTTGCACTCCAGGCAAGGGTGGGTCACTCTTAAGTTACAGACAGGCGGACTTGTCCAAACTTTCACTTTTAACGCCATAATTTATTCCAAAAATAAAACGGACGTGGAATAGCAAAGTTTCAAACAACCATTTAATTATCCAGGCAGAGCACTTGGTCCGCTTGTTTGCTGTTTTGATTAAGTCTGGAGACAGTACTGGAAGGGACCTCCAGAGATGAGCTCCAGGGGGCCATGCTCCGAACGCATCCCTTGACCACGCCCATTCCCATGCATTTGCATTCCCCAAGCGAAAGTGACGATTCGGGTTTTAATCGATTACTCAAATAGACAGGAGACTCCTTCGGGAATTGGGATTAAGTAAATCATTATTCCGCTATGTAGCAAAGGGCTCTCCTTCCACGCCCCAACTTCCAAGGAGGATGGCTTCATTATTAGATTTATACAAAGGATCTGGGCCAGTTCCAGATGACCTCAAGCACAAAATCAATCACACAACTTCAACCTCCCAAAATGGACAAGGAGCAAAATTCAGAAAAACCGAAAACACCCACAAGAACTCAAGTGTTGAGGAGAATTTTCAACGGCCTCTCTGTATTTTATTACAATTTCACGCTTATCCTTGACCCTCTAATGCGCACGCTCTTGTAAATTAATTTCCAGTTTGCAGCCTTGAGTCGAAGCTGAAATTTGGAATTTCGGAGGTGTAGTGTTTCCTTGTGTTCTGAAAAAGGAAGATGACATGGACTGGTTACATGGATTCCCTTTGTTCCTCCTTATCTCCGGACATCATCTTTAACTCTGAAATTCTTTCCCGTATGGAGTAAGCGGAGGGCGGCCGGGATTTGCATTTGTTTCACATTTAGTCCAAATATGTCTCTGGAACCAAAGCACGTTGATTCCCAAATACAGGAACCAAACGTCCGTTTCGGATTTTTGCTATCGTTCCTTTATGACCGGATGACATGAAACCTCTCATCCCTCAAGCTTCGGTCTCCTTCAATTTCAATCGGCACCAAATAGGGCGCACCAGAATCCGCTTCCAGGTGGAGTTCACAGTGCGCAGGGACATTTCGGATTTGGTTTCGTTTGTTCGTTTGGCCTCGTGAGGAAGAGGGTCCCACCCTTATTTGCATGGACTGAAATTCTAGCTGAGGACTCTTGAAGCCTTCTTTCTTGAAGAGCTGGAGAGATTCCTTGGAATGCCTGCGCTGGATCCACCTGGAATCCGCCTGGGAAAGTTAAGGATTAAGAGTGCAGGGACTCAAGTACTCTCAAGTACTCCCATTCTGTCGCTACAGTAGCTAAGGACATTCCGAAGACAAAGAAGTCACTTTAAGGAGTCACTCCATTGAGTGGTGAAGTTTAGATTTGACTTAAAGGTGAAGAAGCCGACTCTGGATTTGCTCAGCTACCTGTCTCCCTTGTCACTTCTTAGATTACAGCACACGAGGTCATTAGTCAGCCGATTCTTTCAGGCTCCTGTTGTCCTCTTCGCCTTCTTCTTTAGACGCATCTTCACACCTACCTTCGAGGACCTCTGGAATTCATCCTTGCTCACTAATTAGGGAAGACTAACTCCATCACGGATCAACCACTCAAGGAACTCCACTGTTGATTTAACTCATGAAAGAGACAAACTTGGACTTTGCACGGGCCACAAAGGCACAATTGGCTCAGCAAATAAATAATAAAAACCAGTGGAGTCCGATTATTTCCGACAGTGGCCAAGAGGACACTAGAGCACGACGTCAATTAGCATATATGAATCCAGAATTTCTCTGTGATATACGACAATGGTCCAACCACTTCGCATGCGCAGAGCCATCCCAGTTTGTCGGCCTTTTTCCATCTCCTTCCAAAAGGAATTGAAAGTTTAAGGCCCAAGTGTGGGGAGCCACTAAATTAAAAAATTAAGTGTTTCTACCTTTCATTGCTTGTCGTTTTAGGAATGGGGGATGGGTTCTGTACGCTTCGTTTCCAACTTTTATTTTTCAGGATTTCAACATTGGAGACCACCAAATGTGTGGATAAGCGAGTCAAATTCTTAATTGCTTCCGAGGGCCTTACACTTTATTTCCCACCGAACTTTAAAGAAAACGACCCCTTCGATTAGCTCGAGCCCTTAATCACCAACCCAAGGACCCTTAGCTCTCCAACCGGATTTGAATTTCATCCAACAACTACGCCATTTCTAACGTCAATCTGCAGCCAGCCTCTGGGAATTCCCTCTGGGATTTCTGCTCATACAAGGCCTGTTTATCACGTTGCTAAAACTGACTCATTTGTAATGAATTATGGAATAAAACACAACAGCTACACACACGTCTGTCAAAGTCGTGCGCGAAGAATCTTTCAACGACGCAAGCGTCATTTGTCTCTTCAGCCGTAAACGTCAAGTTCCTTTTGGCATATTAGAACAAGACTTTGGCGCCACGTTGTATGTTAACAAACCCAAAAGAAGTCTCGCCAAACGGTATTCTAATTAGCATATGTTGCAAAACAACGGCACCCCTTTAATGGGCGGAGAACTTTCCAGTTCAGTTTACTCCAAAAAAAAAACCTTTCAATGTCAACTTGAGCGCAAAGTGATTTTTTCCTGAGGATGAAGAAAGTGTTGATTGCATGTGGAAGTGACAGCGCTGTCGCTGATAAGTGTTGCGTCTGCGTGTGTGATAAGTCCAAGGGAGACACATTGCCCGTGTGTCATTTCCAGGCGACACAGGAAGCTCGGAGATTAAACTTGACGTTTGTAAATGTACACAGGGAAAAGGAGGGAGTGCATTTCGCGAGAATTCAGAAGGAGTCGACCTTCCCCTTGGCACATCAACGGCGCGTTTTTAATCATAAATCTAAATGCAAAACGAACGTCAGAAAGTCACGAAAGTGTCCGCGTATTCGCCCTTTTAATTAATTTATTTGATTCCATTTTTGACACTTTCACGCCTTTACCTCGACGTCGTCGGGTTTCCAAAAATGCAAGTCGCCAATTCGTGGCGCCACCTTATGTCACTACCAGTTTTGCACAAGTTTACGTTGATATGAATAATTATGTATTAATATAATACATAAGGACATGAGACTCAAAATACAAAAGTTATGACGTCCATCATGGCCAATGGAAAGCGGATTTGGGTGAGAAATGGACTCTTAATGGGACAAGTTTTGCTTCCATTTGTCTTTCCGGCTCTTACTTGGATATTTGATAAAAGGGAGTCCATAAATTAGCATGTCTTTCCAGATTAATTCCGTACCTCCGTGAAAAACCGTCTTTTCACTTCCACATCGTAATTAGAACGAGAAAAGCAACAATTAGTCACTCTGTATGCAATGCTCGTCCCATTCTGGGAATCAAGGGATGCCTCAAGGACGTTCACAATTGGACATGGCTGTCTACATTTCTTTGCCAAATAAACATTCTCAAAGATGAATTACTAAAGTACTGAAGTAATTTTATTCTCAGGGGGTTAACAATTTCAGCAATGAAAATTACACTAAAATTCCGCAAGATTTAAACCAACAATTTCGATTTTGAATAGAATTTTGGTTCCCCCGCCCTTCTACCATTATTTATTTCCTCCCCCTCTAGCTTGGTTTTATTCAATTTTAAGCTGTAAATTAGTTTATCAAAATCTATCGTTATAGATTCCAAATGGTACACACCCGGTGGTCTTATCTTAAAATAATTCAATTCATATCGTAACTATGCTTTGTAGTTCTGATTTTTGAACGATGGTTTGTGATTATAGCCCACTCTGCGCATGCTCTGTGTTTATTATTACAATAACATGAAAACAATGGAGGAATGTAGACTTGTGATTAGGATGTAAGGTACTTCCCAGAAGAAGGAACTTGAAGCCCACCTCGATGACTTTACCTTGGCAGAACCGTGGCCACTAAACATGATTTTCGCAGTTGGATTTTACAGTTGTTGTGATGACTCTCCATGGAAGTGAGATGTGATTATTAGCATCACACTCGGAATTTAAAGAGCATAAAAGGAATGGCCTCTCCCCGCCCACTTTCTTCCTTTCCATGACTTTTACTTTAGCAAACTGAATATTTTCAGGCTCGTGAAATGAAGGAATCCAGGTAGGAATTAATTGGAAAATTCTTAAAAGTTTAGAAGTGGATTCCAAGGCATGTGACAGTTGGTACGCGGCGGAAGTGTAGTGTACAAGGCCTCTCACCAACTTCGTCCAAAGGCAGGAATAATTGTTGAGTATTTTTGTCTGGGGAATTGCGCATGTGCCTGTCTGCCAGATTGGAGAGTTGAAAGGGCGAGAGTGAAAAGGCGCAATAAATTAAATTAGTTTTGTGTGGAGTGTAACAGTTGCGGTTGTTGGCTACTAAATAAATGATAATGAAAGGCTTCCTCCATGGAATGAGATTGGATAATAAGGGTCTCATTTCGAATTTCCCCTCTCTTGTTTTCTTTATTCAGACCTTCAGGGGGGAGCCCTTAATTTGATAAGGGAAATCGACAGGGGGAAATGAGGCCCTTCTAATTCACAGCGCCACAGTTCAAAATCACCTTTTTCTCTTATTAACGCATGGGACGGAAGGGAGGCATCAACAGCTTGATTTATTAAACAAAATGTCAAACCAAAGGCTTTTCAACGTTCCCCGCCGTCTCTTGAAACTTCTGCACCAACCAATCAAAACACGCGCCATCTGCTGAGAAGTAATTTATGCACAGCCTCTTTCAAGGAAGCGCTGGTGACTAAGGTAAAGTCAAGTGCAATAAAATCCGGGAATTCGTCAACTAAATGGATTCTCAAGAATTACTATGCCTTACATACTTTGAGTGTTGCAATTTATGGAGAATTGTGTTGTAATGTCGTTCCACATTTAGCAACAGCCAAAGCCAAGTCCTGGAACTCTTGAGTCTGGCCCGATTGAAGGGTTCTGAGGTCATTGAGGAATCAGATATGGGGCTAATAGCACGTCAATTAATCTCAATTACTCTGTTGTTCCTAATTACAAGTGGCCCAGCACGACACCCTCGGAATGTTAATAGTTTTCCAGATAGTGAAAACAAATAGTTATTGGACATAATTGGACCCCAAATCTTGCAATCTCGATGCCAAAATTGTCATTTTGTAGCCGCGCTTTAGCGTCCTTGTGTCACTTCCTAGTCACATGGAGAGACGATCAGGGTCTGTTGCTAATTAACTGCGTCGTCTGATTGACAATGATGGTAATCAAGGATCGCTCAAGTGGAAGTATGGCTGACATTGAGGCTCCACTCAAGTGGACTCTGACGTCCAAAAACTTTCTGAGAAAATACAAATATGCGTGGGAGTGACAACTTGGAGATAACGCAAGGAAGAACGTAATAATACGCTCATCAGTGACGGCAATCCACTCTCGAGTAGGACTGAAATAAACTTCAATTGGGAAATAATATTTCCAATAAGTTTTTTGTTGACAGCGCCGCAGACACATAAGTCAACAATGGCCGTATGTTTGTGATTCTGTCGTGATTCATGGAACCAGAACCATTGGTGCAAGTGTACTTGAGAAAAGAAAAGATTCGTTCCGGGGTCCCTCTTTCACGATTGAGAGATTCCAGGACCAAGGGTCTTTTCTATAAGTTGACACACGAACAACCCTCTCCTCAATTCTACTTTGTAGAAAATGGAGAACATTTTCTTCGCAATTTGAAAACGGTTTTATTATCTTAAGAAAAGTTTATGGTCACATGATTTTTGTGGCAGAGGTAATACTGGATACTTGTTTTTAACTAATGAACACTTTGGGCGAGTGGGTTAAATGGATTGATTCTGGCACAGGTACAGGTAGTAAAGTTGATAAAAGAAGAAAAAAATTCAAAGTGACAAACTGAGGGAAGGTGTCAGCACTCTGTTGATTTCTGATTGTTGAAACTTGACAAGTTGATTGTAGCTGTGCGAACAAGGGAGTCTTTGGCATGCAACTTACTACTAGTTACAAGTAATTGAGGATTATCGCCCGCTGTCAAGTCTTGTTGGGCTGAATAGAAGGACGCTTGAAGTCGTTCATTGTGCGTCTGCGCAGTGGCGCAGCTTGGGGAATAACTGCCATACTGTGAGTCAGTAATACTCCGGCCATCTCCTTCGTCACGTTTTGAGAGTTCGGATGGAGATCCCTTGGAGCTGTTGGAGTGGGAACTACAACTTTCGTCGCGTTGTGAAGAAAATGCTTTGGGTGAGACTGAAGTGTTGCTCACCGGAAGTTGACCTGATCGGGACTTGGAGATTCGTTTCAGCGGGACAGGCGGAAGTGTCAACTTCTTGCTGAATTTAGTTCTGGACTTGATTCTCAGTCGTGTACTACCACTCTCTGCTGCAGAATCTTCGGCAATTGACAGCTGGTCAAAGTTGCTTAGAGTTTCGTCCATGCTCAGTGTCCCTGGGTCCAGTTCATTGGCCGATGGAGTGTCAACTTGGGCCAAGTTGAGTCTACTCGTCATTAGGAGTTTGGAAAGGGGCGGGGCAAGATCAAGCCCGACATTCCGTTGGTTGTAGACTTCGTTCAGTGCGAGCAAGTCCCGATTCCCTTTTGTCTTTTTCAAGACACTGACTTTGGTACTAGTGAGTTCGGCTGGTTTTGATGGTTGCCAAGTTACTCGCTTCACTTGACGCCCGGGTGATGTTTCAGTCTTAGGTGAGGGTGGAGGTGGAGCACGACGACGGATTGTACTCAGCCCTGCATTCTCCCAATCAGCAATTGAGCTGTCGCTACTCGTCGTACTTCCCGCACGATTAATGACTGAAGCCAAAGTGAAGTTGAGAGGTGTTCGATCGGGCAGAATCGTTTGAGAAAGGGGGAGGGTCTCGGGGCAGGGTACATTTGTGTGACCATCGGGCTCACCACGAGACCTGACGTATGAAGTGAATGCACCTTGACCCATACCAAGCTGCGTTTGGTGACAAGTTTGGATATAACCAGTCTCTGGGCCGATTTCAAGTTCTTCAGGCCTCATTTCGATGCTTGATAGTGTCAGGCTTTCATCATAGCTCGACTCTACATTAGGCCCTACCGCTTCTACTCAAAAAACATGCATTCAGACAAAATTTGGTGTATTATTCAGTGTGTCTTACCGAATAGAGATAAAGTAGCTTGAAGAGCCAGTTGGAGCATGCGCAACGAAACATTTTTCCCAATCCCAAGCATCACATCATTCTCGCCTACTTCAATCAAATCGAAACCTATCGGAAATTAAAAATAATTTTGTAATTCATCAGTAATTCTACAATAATTATTAAAGCTTAAAAACTCACCCAACGAAGCGAGTAATTCATGACACCCAGAAATCCCCCAGAGCTTTACGTCTATTTTGACTTTTACGCTGTCACTGTCCCATCCTTCAAAGGTCATTTCACTAATGGCTTGTCGTAAAATGGTGATGACTTCATCACCGGCTTCGGGTGTTGACAGTAACTTTGACAGCGCACGAATCGGTGATGGAGGAAGGCCTGCAAAAATTCCCGAATCGGATAATAATGCTCAAGAACACATCACAGGTAAGTGGAAAAGTTTCACTTACCGAGGAGAGCTTGAAGACATGCGCTGCATTTAGCAAGCCGTTCTCCTGGATCACTTTGTGGGAAGAAGACCGCCGCCGGAAGTCCAGCTGCCGAAGGCTCAAACCGAAATCCAACTGACATAAGAATTTCCTGCCATCCCGACACATTCCCTACTTTGTTTTCAATGCTCTTCTGTGTGGTGTACATTGCATTCTTGTGGCCGTTGTTTATCCGTTGTAAAGATTTCTCAATCTGCATAAAAAAGTGATTAGGATACACCTAGTGTGGTTCACAACGATGTCTTACAAGATGGAGGGAGACACGAAGGGCGTCTTTGGACCTTTCGGGAGACTTGAGTAATTCCCAGATTGCATGACCAGGCAGTCCACCGTTTCCAGTCATGCGGAAGTCAGAGCCAAGAAGGAGATAGCCAGCCCAGTTTGCAGGGTGACTGAAATGTCTTGATTCCTGGAGTGTCATCATGGCTTCCGATAGAGCGTGGCTTACTTTCGCTCCTTCGAGAAGAGCGGAGTAAAAAGAGCGATAAAATAGTTTCGACGCACCTTCTGGGCATGGCCAGAGTGACACGAGAACAGAAGCAACCCCAGCTGCCAGCAGCGCTTTCCCCAAGCCAATTAAATTCTCTCCACCAAGAGGTTCACTTCCACCGCCATGGTACGAACTCAGTACCACCAACTTTGCTCGCAGTTCAAGTTGGAGAATTTCGGCCGCCGTGAGCAAATGGTCCGACAACGTTTGTTTCGAACCGTCTCCGGCGCTCAGCACAATGGCGGATAGCTTCCACACTACTTGAGTTGAGAAATGGACACAAGTGGCCGAACTGAGTTGAGCAATCACACTTTGCTTTGTCGCTGTAGGGCCAACCAGAGCTTCAGTCTTGAGCAATTGAGCGACCAGCTTTGCTTCTGATTCTGCTTTCGGGAGATCAGTCCATCCCCATTGTGCGCGGACACTTTCATTCAACTGGGGATTCCCTACCACAAGGAATGTGGGCATCTGTGCCTGAGACTTCTTTGGCATTTCTTTGATCACCGACAGTGAAGGAGAGACAATCAATTTGAATTTTTCTACAAGGTAGTCCTCACTAGTGCAACTGCGCAGAAGGGGAAATGGAACTGTGAGCAACGGAGTATCCACCACGAGCATGAGCTCTTTGAAGCAAGTCGAATCCAAAATTGAAAGCTCCTCCTCAAATGGACCAATCAGGAGTTGGTAAAGAGATCGGAGACAAGATGGCCCTTGCCAGCCAGAACTCCCGCGATTCACACGGTCACGATATTTGGATCGGGGCGTGTCCGAACGGAAACTTTTGACACTTCCGGTGGTACTGAAGAGACTGGATAGACTGTAGCTGCTACAGTTGAAGCGATGGTTTCTGCTCACCATTCGGAGGAATCCGGTCTTATCGTTTTCCTGATTCAACCTTTCTCCGAGTTCTTCCAAGTGGCTGCTCCAAGGATCCAAACTACTTTCAGAATCACGATCTTGCGCATGCGTGGTTGTGAAATCAAGACCAAGTGCTTCCCGGGTTCCTTGAACGTAACGCTCCAACAGGGTGTCAATTTTTTCACCATTTTCATCCCCATCTTCTTCCGTACTTAAAGAACATTCGTTAAACTTTACAACCCCTGTAGGAAAAAATGACACAAAATTAAAACCAGTGAAAAATTAATTGAATCAATTGAATCAAATAAATTATTACCTCTTCCAGGAATTAGGAGCCAAGAAAATAGGACAGTTCCAACAAGGCTGAAGTAGAGCGCCGCAGATCGGAGTTGATTGATCCTGATCACAAAGTCATTGACACTGCTCAATTTCGAAATTTTAGGTGTTTTGTTTTCGGATCTTTTTCTCAAACTCAGGTGTGGAATAGTCCTTGCTTTCTCCGCAAATAAAAGTGCCTCATCTGTTCTTCCTACGAGAACAAGGATCCGTTGGAGAGCTTGATACGACGCAATCTCACGATCGAACAACATCAACGACAACTCGCTCTGCCAGGGCTCAGTTTCGCGAACCTTTTCCAGAATTGAAATGGATTTTGCAAGATGGATTTCAGCCGATTCCAAGTCGTCCTGTCGCCAGGCAGTTAATCCAAGGAAGTGGTTGATTTTTGCCTCTTCTTCTGGGGCTTCAAGAAGCTCTACAATTTTAAGTCCTTGTTTCAAATGAGCAATTGCTTGAATATTGTTACCAAAAAGATGGTAAATTCGACCTGTACAAAAAATATTTCTCAGCATGATTTCTCATAGTGTGAAGGGACACAATAAGAAATCTTACCAACACTGCTGAATGCAGTTGCCTTTGTAATGCAGTCGTTTGTTTCAGATGCAGTCTTCAAGAATAGTTCGTATGACTCCAATGCCTGTCCATAATCTCCCAACGATTCATAAATGAATCCAATTCTTCCGTAAGCTTTGCTCTTTTCCAGTGGAGAGTCTAATTTGGTAGCAATTTCCAGTTCTTGCTCGTGACAGCGAAGTGCTTCCCTCTGCTCGCCCATTGCATCATAGCAACTCCCCAGATTTCCTAGGGCTTCACATTCATCCCTCTTCCAACCTCGCTCTTTTGATATTTTCAGCTGGGTGTGAAAGCATTCAAGTGCTTCCTCGAAATTCTTCAGCTCCAAATGTTCTTTCCCAATGTCCCCAAATAACTCTGAATCGCCGGAAGACGTGAGATTGAGTCTTCTTTGGAAATGCCGGAGTGCTTCAGCATGGTTTCCCAGCGCCCTTTGCGTCATCCCTAAACATCTTTCAATCTTTTCTTCCTCTCCTCGGTTAGAGATTTTCTGGAATATTTGCAGCGCCTTTTCATACGATCCCAGAGCTTGCGGATGATTTCCTAAGACTGTGAATGAATCCCCGAGATTACTGTAAGTGACACCTTGCTCTGTTAGGATGATCGGAGATGTTTGGTTTGCAATCTTCAGTGCATCGAATGCCCTCAATTGATGTTCAAAGAATGAAACTGCTCCCTCATAATTGCCCATGTTCATTTGTCCAATCCCAAGATTCCCGAATGCTTGTGCAGTTGACAATGAGTCCTTGAGACTCTTGGCTGTAGTCAGCATTTTTTGATAAGAGTCTGTCGCACTGGAATAATTCCCAAGGGACATGTGAACTGCTCCAAGATTCCCGTGGGCTCGACATTCTCCTTCAAGGTCACGTGATTCTTGACGTAGAGAAAGTTCTTGTGTGTGGAAAGCCAGCGCATGTTCATATTGTTTCATGTACCTGCAATATTAGTAAAAAATAAAATTTCATATTTTTATTTTTAGTTTTTACCGATGTGCCATTCCGAGTGAAGCATAAGCAGTTCCTTCCAGATTTTTATCCTTGTTGGTTTTGCCGAGTAGAAGTTGCTTATGAAAAACCCTCACTGCTTCTTCCTCACGCTTCATTTTGAGCAGTATATTCCCAATATTCCCTAGTGATCTAAATTTACTAGGCAAATTCTTCATCTCGGATGCCAACGTGAGGAAGTGCGTTTGAGCCTCGAGTGCTTTGTCATAATTCCCAATGGCCAAATGCGTAAGCCCAAGATTGCAGTAGGCTCTGGAGATGTTGACTTGATTTCCCAAGTCTTTCGCCAGAGTCAAATCCTGGTCGTAGTATCGCACGGCTTCTTTGAAATTCCCCAAGGAGTAATGCGCGAATCCAAGAAAATGACAAGCTTTTGCTTCTCCGTCGACATCCGCCAGTTCCTGCGAGACCATTAAATAGTTCTCGTAATAGGATATGGCTTGACGAAAGTCTCCAACGGAACTGTGGCAGTTGCCTAGATTGAGTAGTGCGCATGCTTCACCCGAACCGTCTTTGAGCTCCCTGGAAATATTGAGGTGAGAGTGGTAGTGAACAAGAGCTTTGTCTATTTGTCCCAATGCTTGGTAAGCCACAGCCAAATTCCCATGTGTAGCCGCTTCTGAATTCCGATCGTTGACTTCTTTAGAAATAGCGAGTTCTTGTTTATGGTATTTGATTGCTTGCTCATGGTAGCCAAGAGCGTTGAAGGCGTTTCCGATATTTCCATGTGCTCTCCCGATTCCTCCACGGTCAAACAGACTCACAGCAAGAGCGAGATGGGCTTCGTGTAGCTTTAGCGCAGACTCATGATCACCCATCAATTGGTACACAATTCCCAGATTGGAGAGGGCTCGGCCTTCGCCCATTTTATCTTTAGTTGTGAGCGCAATCTCCAGTTGTTTCTCATGCCAGGATTTTGCCAGTGGGAAGTCCAGGGCACATCTGGCAGCATGTCCAAGTCCAGCATAGGCTCTTGCTTCAATTCCCTTGTCGCCCAGTTCAGTCGCAATCTGAAGCACTTGATGATGGAATGAAATTGCCTTGTCGTAGTTTCTTCGGTAGTGGTAAGATGAGCCTAGATTAGAGTAAGCCCGCGCTTCTTCGGTTCTGTTACCCATTTCCTTGGACAACCGGAGATGTTCCAAGTGACAGTCGATGGCGTTGTCAAAATCACCCATGACCAAATAGACTGAGCCAACATTTCCAATTTCACGTGATTGGAGAAGGGAGTCTCCAACTTGTTTCATAAGTTGAACGCACTGCTGATGAGAAGCAAGCGCGTTTGCGTAGTCTCCAATCCCAGTATAAACATGACCTTCAAATTAAAATTCACAGGCTTGCTCTTGTTCATTTTTTTAAACATGAAATCAATGGAATACCCAAACTAGTGAGCGCAGCGGCAGCCGCTTGTGTATCTTTTGACTTCATCGCAAGCACAAGTTGGTAACGATGCGAAGTGAGAGCAGCCTTGAAATTCCCTTTGGAGAAATAGGCGGAGCCCAAATTCCCATGAACTCGACATTCAGCGGCTGTATCTCCTAACGTCTTTGCAACTCCCAGATCCTGTTGCATGTAGTTGATTGCCTGAAAATGGAAGGAAAAAATCACCAGTAATCATGAGCAGTAAGGCACTCCAATCCCAGAGTTAATTCATGCGCATCAGAGACCAAAGGTGCAGAGCAACTGAAAAGATAAACGTTGTGAAACGCAATCAATTGGAACAATGATTTCAGTACGCATCAATTGAGCCTATAATGACATCCGTAGAAATCAAAAGGAAAACCGCACACAAAAAGTATGACATGAAGCTGAACATGTTGCTCCTCCCTGTTTCAAATTCAGTTTTTTTTAGCTCCCCACGATACATGTCAATTAAAAAGAAATTGACAAATGTGAATATTTTTCTGCGTGCCAAAATCCCTGTAAGCCATTGCTGTTGTGCTTCCGGATTTGTGTGTTTTGTGTGGGAAGATTGTGCTTCTTTGTTGGTTGATTTTATGGTTCATCTATCTCCCATGCACATTCCATTCCTATAAGAATCGCCACCATTGACCCCTATAACACTTCTTCCCAATGCTCAAAAGCATCCACACGAGATCGAGTTCATTAGTCCCGTCCACGTCCAGTCATCAGGGGAAAAGTCGTGCGCCTCAAATAAAGTTGTAATAATTGCAAAATGTGCGGAGTGAATGGAAAGAAGAAATGAAATCAATGTCGCTCTGATTCCCAGTCCTCATCCATCTTCGTTTTTCATCAGTCGACGACGAGCAATTACTGGGATGAACGACTAAGGGAAAGTGAGTGTGTAAAAAATGAATCCATGTTTTTTGTCCAAGTCGAAATGATGATGATGATGATGATAGGAATCACGACGACAATCCTGAATTAACGTGTTTCAAACTGGTTACCTTTTGAAGGGAGTTGAGAGCCCAGTAGGCTGAGGACAGAGCAGAAAACACGGAGCCCTTTAACTTTAGATTCGCAGTCCCGATCTTGAGTCCACTTTCTAATACAGAGACTGCCGAGACGACGAAGCCAGCGCCAAGGAGTTCCTGGCCAATCACAGAAATGACGACAAAGACTGAATTGGCTAGCTTCATCCTCTCCAGTTGGACAAATGTGGGCTCCAGCTTCCCTGAAAAAGAAGGAAATCAAGCAACCGTGAATGCATTCCGAATGTCGCCTTTCTCTCTCCATTGAATTAAAGTGGATGAAAAGGAATTCAATGTGGACGGATGAGAAATCGTGTTGGACATTTACCACACCATAGACAATTATTCCTCCGAATTCCATTCCTTATGGGTTTCTGGCTAATGGAGGAAGGCATCCATCCATCCTTGTGTGATCTTTCCCATTCTCCACTTATAGGTTATTATTGTTATTATCTGTCCACCAAATAAGGGACAAAGAGAAGGTCAAATGAACGCTATGGCTTTGTGCGACACACAAACACAAGAAAGAGGCCCTTGACTCTGTCCACACATTCTCAGATAATTGATCATCCCAAGTCCATTAACATAACCCACGGAAACTGATTTGTTTCTCTGTCTCTCGGGGGATCCATTAACTCCGAAACCACTTTGATTTTGACACCATTCAGGATTATTGTGGAGGGCCCCTTGGCCCTTGGAGCACACACCTGTCGCTCAGAATTCCCTTCCTTTGGATTGATACCATTTTAGAGGATGGATTATGGATTGTTATACCTTTGAGCGGTGACTTCATGGCGGCTTCAATGAGGCCACTCAGGAGCTGGGATGATTTGGGATCCTGAGCAAGTCCAGAAGAGAATGCGGCAAGGGCCTCGGCATGTTTACCCAGGCACTGAAGGGCCACGCCTTGACGGTAATAAGCCTACAGGTCAACCACAAGGTCAACATTGACAAAAGTACCTTCAACTAACATTCCACAGTGACTCACCTTTGCCCACTTGGGATTGAGCTCACGAGCTCTGATAGCGTCTTGCAATGCTTTTGAAAACTGTCCCATTTTAATGAAAGCCGCTGATCTGTTTGAGTGGATGACATGGTTGTTGGGGTCAACCTTGAGGGCTCTGGTGTAGAGTCGAATGGCCGCCGGATAGTCACCGCTGGAACAAGCGGCATTCGACTCTTGCACAATTTCCAGAAACATTGTACGACGAGAACTCATTTTGGAAGTGGTCGGTGTAGCCGTGGAGACGGTCGACCTTGACATCCTCCACTGCTACTGGACACTCAGAGGTCACATAATGATTCAAATGCTCACGGTGTCACGACCAGTCCCGTGTCCATGTCCACACAAAATGTCCAACTTCACATTCTTAAGCTGAAACGATGATTAACGCTCAAAACAATGACTAATACGACACAGCTTCCTTCAATCAAGGTAAAGCAGTTGACCTTTTCATCTGAAAAATTACATTAACGCTTTTTAAAAAAAAATCTGAATGAATAATACTGGATTTCCAGTTGTCACTCGTACCCATTCGCACCCCTATTACGAAAAATCCGAGTTAATAGCCTACCTGCTCGGAGTATCGCTGACGCCCAAGTGACGGCTGTGCCTCGTCCGTCATGACCATGTCAGATCCTGTGTCATCACAGTGTCCAAATGCATAAATTTAACTTTCACTTGAGTGAAATCGCAGAGGCTAATAAGAGGATGAATGTTCGGGAAAGGAGGAGGGCCTGAAATCGCTTTCTAACTGAAACTGCCTGGCTTATTGTGACTTTTGACCTGGTCACTTTGTAGTGTTTTGAGTACTTTGTCTTCTTGCCTGGCCAGAAGGTACATTCCAACTGACTCCCTTCACCTGGAATTGGAAATGCAGGTGGAAATCATCCCCTTTGTTGCCCGGGGGCAAAGGGACCAACTGACATTTCCCCATTGTAACTCCTTCTTCAGTTTTTTGGCAATTTGGCAATTCTGACATTGAGCAATTATTGACCCATCAACACATCCAACGAATCACGGAAACAACTCAAGTATTAATTCAGTAAATAACATGGCCAATGGAGATAATAAAACAAAACATTTAGATACCCTAAAACATATAAATCTCAAATAATAACAACCTTTTTTAAAACTAAAATCTAAAGGTCATGAGTGACTGAGTGAGCTATGCTAGCTTTGACACCGAGTTTCTGCTCGTAGCGAATGAGTCCATTCAGTTCTGCTCGGAAGACGGTGACTTGAGTCTGCGTGGCAACAAGGACGTCGGCCCTGAACACGTCCTCCTTGACATGACTCGTGGTTTGGAGGAAAATTGACGAAAGGATCGGGATCACGTGCTCTAGAAAGAAACCTCCAAGGCCTCGGTACGAGTACACGAACAACTCCTTGTCAGCCTGGACGTAGAGGAATTCCTGAGATGAGATCGGACCAAGACTCTGGAAAGAAACTGCGTTTGCACGCTGAATAGCAAGTGATTGGACCTTCTCGAATTTCGCTTGGGTAAAAGAGTACCTGGAAAAAATAAAAATTAGCTGGGTTTTGAACAATAATATAATAATAATAACAGCTCACCGGAAGATATAAACTCTGCCGGAATTTTGGAGATCATCGTTTGTTGCTATCGCAAGGAGAATCTGATCACCAATCCCTTTGATTAGGTCAAGACTCTGGAGATTGATTGCTGCAATGCAACTTTCTTTCTTGAATTGTCGCTCTCCAGCGCCGAATGTCCAGACGTCTACAACTTCCCCACCGCTTTTTCCACTCCCAATTAGGACAAACGTTTTCTCCTTTGTGGTAAGAGCCCCAACCTTCACAGATATGAAAAAACATGTAAAATTGGAGTTCAAGAATTTTACATTTTTTAAATAAAAATTACAATGGAAGGATCTGAAACTGGTAGGGTCTGAAATATCTCCATTGCAAATTCAGATTCAACTCTTCGGCTGTATTTCCCCACTTCGAAGCAAAGTACCAGTCCGCGTCCACGTGATGGTTCCTTATCCACGGCGAGTACAACTGCGCAGTCTCGCTTTCCTCCTGATGGAGAAATCTGGAAACTCGCTACGCTTCTGAAGTCATGGGCATGGACTACTTGGTGAATCACCCATTCACCAGAGGATGAAAGCTTTAGTACGAAAGAACGCCCGTACGTTGACCCCGACTTTTCCAGCTCCCCGTAGTTTTTGGCAAGTTTGGTCGATAGTAGTGCTTGCGCAGACACTTCGCCAATCCCGGAGAGAGTTACAATGAGGTAGACTTCTTTGCCTCGTTCAATTATCACAAAGTCTTGTAGGAGTCCTTTGAATTCAATCTTGGAAGAGAGTTGAAGGCTGGAGAAACTTCCCCATGTGAGGGTACTACTGTAGTCTTTTGAGTTGTAGGAGGTCAAGAAGAGGCTTTGAGTGTCGCGGTAGATCACCACTTGAATTCCAGTTATGACCAAGTGCTCAAATGTCAGTTGAGATTCAAGATCAAAGTAATCCAGGAAGACACCGCGCCCTAATTAAGCAGAAATGGATTAGAAAAAACGCCATTGTACAAAAGGACATTAGAAGTCTTACGGTCGGCAACTTGGTGGAGGTCAAGGGCCAGTTGCCCCATGTCTTTATACCGATCTTCCAGTGATTCGTTGAAGTGCGATGACAAGTAAGCTTGAGGTTTCAGACTTTCCAGAGTTTCGCTGATGTTGTACCCTTGGAAGAGTGACTCGGTCACAAGAGAACTGGCCTTAATCAGTTGTGTGAATGACTTCTCTCCAGTCACAATGAGAGGACCCTCGCCACGCTTCGTTAGCACCTTACATATAAAATCAGTTTTAAAAATAGAACCACATTAACTGAAAACGCATGATTTACCAATTTCTCGATGATTGACTCGAGATTGTAGCCATTGATGAGCCCATTCGACACTCTCCAGTTCCTTGCCTGGACATCACTGAGAGTGATTGTACCGCTTAGCTTTTGATCCCCAGAAAGATTCAGAATCTCGTCAGAACTGAACTTGATCTTGTCCACTCTACCCAACACCCTGGAAAATTTCCAATTAAACAATAAATAAATAATGATAAAATTGATTTAAGGAGAAAAATACTCACGAAATATCCTTAGTGAAGCGGACGTTGATTATTTCCAGCGTGCCTTTGAGCTCTGCGTCAATGTTCCCAGCGTATGAATTCTCATACCATTCCCCAAGATGGATTCCGTTGATCGTTGTCTCATTCCCAAGGCTCAGTTCTTCCGTATACAAATCATTGATCGTGACCTTGTCTTTAAAAGCGTTGTCGCCATGGAGTGTCATCGTCACCTTGTCCAAGTCCAGGTCTCCCACCGTCGAATCCTTCCCAAGTTCCAATTCCTTGACATTCAATTCTTCAAAGTGACCAGGGTACTTTACTATTTGGTCAACCCCATCAAGAAAAACGGATTCGAGAAATTCCTTCAAATCGACTTCATTAATTCGTCCCTTTTCCAAGAAAAGGTCCTTGATCTTCAACTCTTCCACGGTGAGACTGGATTCGAAGGTTACCTTCCCCGTGAGCTGTTGGTCCTTGCTTAAACTCAAGTAGTTGTCCCTTAGCGTCCGGAGGTCAATGCCACCAAAAAGCCCGTCAAATGTAGTTTCCCCGTCGAGCAGCAATTTATTAAAGTGGTGAATAGCCTTGAATCTGGTTGGTTCATCTTTCCACCAAATCCTGCCCACGAGAGCCTGCCATTCTTCTCCGTTGAGATAAGAGGCAAAGTAAGGTTCTTTCTCAAGGTTGAGGTTTCCTTCAATTCGGAGATTGTCAGACTCTGCTGTCTTCCCAAAAGCAAATTTTGCTGCCTGGTTGTAATCGATGCCCGAGAGGAGGCCAACTTCGAGGGAATCATCAATGGTCCAACTGGAAGTGAATATTTTCTCACCGTTGACAACCTGTGGACTTTTCCCAGTGGTGAGCAGAAGATCCTGAGACAGGCGGAGTCCATTTACTCGTTCAGCTTCAATTCCCTTTTCTGCATAGAGATCTTTGTTGAAGTAAACGACCCCTAGGGATCCACCGGTGTCAATCCGCAAGATGTCATTTGCTAGGCGGACTACGTTTATGTTTGATACTTTGTTGTTGATCACGGTCAGGTTCTTGACTGAAAGGGACTTGAACCGAATCGGTGTGTGGACTACTTGGTGTATTTCAGACTTCAGAAGGAAACCAGTGCCCCAATCTTCTTGACTGATGCCGTTCAAACTCTCGCTGAACTCAAGGTATTGCTTGATATCGACTTCTTGTTCAAAAACCAGGGAGCCTTGGATCCTCTGCCCTGGTAAATCCTTCCGGACAACATTGCTAAATAAGAGGGACAAGTTGTAGCCTCCAACAAGACCCTTTGTGAGCAAGTTGTCAACGTAAAGGCCTTCCTGAAAGACCGCTTGGCTTCGAAATACTTGCGGAGTTCTGCTCGTATGAAGGAGCGTGTCTTTGAAAAGTGAGCTGAGGTTGTATCCGTTGAGCAAGTCTGTCTTCACATTTCCATTGACCTCAAATGAATTGGTGATTCTCAGTGGGTTTGAAAACTTGACTTTTCCTTCCACTACTTGATCCGAGTCTACAAGGAGGAGGGTATTGAACGGAATTCCATTGAGTAGGATGTTTGCCGCTGGACAAACCAGACGGTCCACCTCGAACGTTGACTCGAACAAAGTACTTCCCTGGATTGTTTGATTCCGTCCATCAATGAGCAAGTCCTGGAGCTGTGAAATGATTTCTTGAGGGGCTTGACCATAGGCGTAGCGACCACCAGAATAAACGGAGGCATAAAGTCCCTTGGTTGTACTCGGAGCAAGGAAGGTGACATCCCCGGTGAATGTTTTTACTCCTCGGATAACTACGGTACTATCCTTCTCCGTCAGCCAATCAGAAGTGGAGCCGCGATTTACAGTTCGTACAGCTGTATTGCCCAAGACGTGGAGAGAGTCGAAGATAATTGAGCCCCGGAAGGAATACGGAAGCTCATAGGCTGAGAGGAGAAGCGCGTTCTGAAGCATGCTCATAACGTTCTCACCCTCAAAGAAAAACCGTCCATATTTGTCTACGTAAAAACCCTCAGGAATGCTCACAGTTCCTTTTGGAGAAAATGTTCCGACTCGGATTCGGTTCCTGTTGAGTTCAATCTCCTTCTCGGGTGACCAGTTCGTCAAGTTGACGCCATCTACCAGGCCACGTGCTTCCGAATCTTTTTCCAAATGCAGCACATCCAGGACTTTGTTCTTGATTTTCTGGACGTTGCTCGAGTCCTTCAAAATGATATCAAGCTCACCGTCGATTACTCGAACTCGGTTCAGCAGTCTGACAGAAAGGTTAAAAATTAGACCGAATTTTTTTGATGGAATTTAATTCTCACTTCTTCACGTTAAGGTCAATGATCTTGGTGTCTTGAGTTAGTTCAAGGGACTCCAGTTCATAACTACCAGAAGACACAGAGACAAAGTCACCCAGGTCAAACTTGTCGTTCAGTTTCTTGTTCTCAACAGTGAGGGACTTGGCTTTCAAAGAATCAAACCAAGTTTCTCGCCCTGAAAAATCAGACATGTCAAAAATTAAGTTTAAAATAATTTAAATTACTTTTGCAGTTCTGACTTTACCAGTGAATTTCTGTTGAGATTTTCCAGTCGTCAATATAGCGCTGGCATATAGCTGATCAATATTGACGCCTGAAACGGGGCCCAATGCTTGAAGTGATTTCACATAGACTTCGTCAAAGTGTTTGTTCCCAGTTATTTTAACAGAAGCTGAAGTACTGACTCCTTCTTTAATGTAATATTCCAAGTCAACTCCATTCACGGTATTGGCTAACAAATTCCCGACGTAGGAGTTCCTGATGTTGATTGTACCTAAGACCAAAAGACACAAAGTTTAGATTTTGACTAATTAGTTAAGTCCAAGTGAAACGCACCAACGAATGTCTGGTTCCCATTTTTGAGGAGGAAATCAGGGTAATGGAAATTGACACCATTCAAAAGACCGCCTAACTCCAATCCTGTGTCTGCACTGACAGAACCGGTGAATGTATTTTTAGCACGAAGTGTTTGAGGCCCTTCGGCGGACTTCAGAACAAATTCTCCGAGAGGAACTCCATTCAGCTTTTCAAGTATAATATTTTCTAAAGAAATTTTTGTTTTAAAAATTGGTCAATTGTTAAGCAGAGGGACGTACGATCTGTGACAAGAGAGACCGCTTCTACTGAATTGAATGAGTAGCTTCTGTCCAAGTAAATCAGGTTCTCAAGAACATCCTTCAAGCCGTGCCCGTTGATTCGGTCTGCAGTCAAGTTCTCAGTTTTCAACGGAGCTCCGTAGTAATCAACATTTCGAAAATGGACTTTAGCTGAAAAATGTGAAAAAAAATTCGCTGTAGTGCAGAACTTGGGAGCAGGAGAAAATGACTTACTGTAGATCTTCTTGTCTTCATTACGGAGAATAACGCCTTCAACTTCTACTCTTAACCGATCAATTTCATCCCCCAAGAAGTTAATATCCCTTTCCTGCTTAGCCAATCGGGCTGAGAGTGCCGCATTGAAATCTACTCCTGAGTAACTCAGCGTCTGAAAGTGACATAATTGTAGTGGCGAGGCAAGAATACATCAACTATTTTTTGCAAAAATAAAATTCAGCTTACTTTGACATCGAGACTCTGAGCAACAAGGCTATTTGAGAATTCCACTGACTGTAGTACGATTTCCTTGTCACCCTTCTTTGGTGTTTTGTCCACTTCTTCAACAAGTGCTGACACGTTTTCCGCTTGGATTCTAGCCAGTGCCTTTTTGCATTCTCGCTCAAAGTCAGCTGCCATCTGACTAAAATCGTTTTTCTGCTCAAACTCAAGACCGTAAATCCCTCCTTCCACGTTTTCTTCTGAGCTAGCAATAGCTGAAAATAAACTATAAATATACTTTACTCTATTTTACAAATTAACTACCACTTACTGAAATATGGTTCAAGGCCATGGACGAAGGGACGAAGTTTAATGTAGCTGGGGTTGACGTCAAACTTGAGTTGGTAAGTTTGAGTAAACTTCCATCCATTATACTGGAAAATCCGAATTCCAGTACTTTCACCGAGTAAAAGGAAGGATTTCGAGTCCAGCTGAACAAGTGAAAAATACAAGTCGGTTAAAAAAAGTAATTGCGGGACACCTTAAGAATATAGCATACCTTGACGGAGAGAAACTGAAAGGCACCACTGGTCTCAAAACTCTGGAATGGGATGAATCGCTCAAATCCATACTTGAAGATATGTGACTTTACACGGTAATTCTTCCTTCCTTCGAGGTCTACAGGTTGAATAATTATATTAATTGCTAATTTCAAACATAGTTTGTAAGTATAATAGTTTAATTTCTCACCAGTTTCGCAGTGATTGGCAATGGCTAGAAAATGGTCTTCATTCTCAGCACTGGAGACTCCAAAGAATTCGATGCTCTTTGCTCCTTGTGTTCTGATCCTCTGGAAGGAAATGTATCGCGAGTCCTTGTGATTGTAGCGAAAGATCTCCGAGTGAATGGACGTGGATCCAGAATTATCTTGGTAATTGGCCACAGCTAGGAATCCACTGGAGAGAATCCTCGCATGTCGAATGGACTGAGGATTCCAGGCAGGAAGGTCGTAGACGTGGTCAAAGTAAGCTCCTTGCCACCGGTAAATTGCGACGTTCACCTTGAAGGTTTGTACTTGCTCGTTGGATCCGTAGCCGCCTGCTGGTCGATACTTCGGCTGAGATTCTGGAGCGACAGAGAGATAGACATCGTTCGCTTCCTCTCCAGTTCCGGTCCTAAAATAACAAATAGAGACTTAGGATTCTTCAAACCAGTTATTTAAAAAGCCTACCAAAAGTGAATAGCGGCAGCAAGGGAAGTATCAATCGTTTGCTGTTTCGTGAGTGACTTTGCGCTGGGGTCAAATCGATAGAGAGTGGAACCACCGCCAATCGGATGCTTGAATTCCACAGGAAGAAGATAAATCTGGGAATCGATTTGATGAACTTCAATTTTAGTGGCGCCTGGAGTGAGTTTCCTGACCAGTTCACGCGGCTTCAAATCCTACGAATGAAAACCAACGAGAATTCAAGGTTAAGGTTCAAAAACACAAGGCAGACATGCCGCAATAATTAATTAATATGAGGAATGTTTACCTTTCCTATGCTGTAGACAGAGGTGTACCTTCCAGAGTCGGCGTCTTCAAGAGCAAAGACGTACGATTCTCCTTTCCTGGCTGTTGGGATGGTATTTAAGTCCAGTAGACGTTGATATGTGAATGGTTGAGGATTCAGTGGATACACCACACGAACAACTTGACTTCCACCTGGGAAAAGGACAAAGATTAAATTTTTATTTTTATTAAATTAGTCTCATCATCTTTATAGCTTCTTGGCGCTGCTTACTTCCTTCGACCTCTGTAATATTCCTTCTCCTTCGACCAGGTAAAATTGTATCTGCTTTTATCACTGCTCGACGCTGTCTCCTTTTGATCCCGTGGTGAGCATGATGACCTTCGCCTCCTTCCTCTTCGAGGCCATGAACTTCTTTTACTTGACTCACATAGAGGTCAAATCTACGACGAATAGCCTCCCGGATACCTTCTAAGGCAGATGAATCTCCTAGAATAAAATTGAATTTGAGCTGGAAAACCGAGAAGCATACGAAAACCGAGAAGTAAATCTTACCGGTGCTGGCCAAAGGGTCATCATCGGATGAGCTTGTAAATTCAACCCCCAGTGCTTCTAAGGCTTGATGGATTTCATATTCAGCTTGGCTTTGTTGACCCGGCGTTGAAATAATTTGGTCGGGTAATCGTGACGATTCCTCGGATGATGTCCCTTGAAGTAAGGCCAGTAGGAAGAGTAGCAAGCTCAAGAGATGAGGTTCCATTGATCACCTCTGACCCAGATAAGGTCCAGATGATTCAGGAACTTTACACTTCTGTGGAAACTGGATTGGCTAGGACTGTCCTTGATTGTGGTAGTTCCTTCTCCTTCGCTACCCACCTTGTGACTAAATAAAATGAAATGAATTGAAATGTCGTCCAACTCTGGTATCTGGTGGCCAAGGAAAAAGACAATCGCTTGATTTAATTAGGAATTTGATTATTAATGTATCCTTCTCGCTCACTCACTGAGACTCCTTTTGACAGCGATTATCATCCAAATCAGAAACTAACCTGGCAATTTTCCATAAATTCACAAAGTCTCCTTACTTTACTTCCGAATTAGAAAATGACGTCCGAATGTTGCTAGGCTGGCTGTGGCTCGCCTGTCGCTCTAGCCCTGAAGGGTCTAGGGACCCTTCCACTCTTTTGTGGCCCTGGAGCAAGGTTGAAAAAATTGTTAATCCTTAACGAAAATTGAAAAGTTAAAATCTGGTTATTGCTACAGAGAACAATTAACTTCAGAGACCCCTTTTGTCGGTGTTTCTTCCACGACGTTCTTCCACCTCCCGTTGTTAACCATTAGTATTAGTAATCGGTATTTGACCCTAATTCACCTGGACATTTCTACCCCGTCAAAAAATAATGTCACAATTACATTATCGCGAACTGAATGAACTGCGCATGCAGGAGTGAGTGCAGTGAGATCTCATTGTCACCCAGCCACAAAACCTCCACAGAGTCGGTCAGCGTTCAATCAAAGGAAAGGAAATTGACTCCGGGTCAACTGAACGATGATTTGTTGTGAGAAGGAAAATTGTTAACTTCATATGGATTTCAGCCGTAGATCTGGACAAGCAGCTGGCACATAATTATTTTGACTTGAACCAGAAATGTTAAATTAGATTTATGTTGTGATTTATTGAATTACTGGGAGAAATTGTACTTTTTCATTTGTAAATTGTGTCAGTCAAACTGTCGATTAGACAGGCTGGACCTCCATTTTCTTTTCACATACCACGATCGGGGTCTCGTCAGAAGGGAAGCAAAGCATTGGAGACGATATTGGTAGCAGTGGCAGATAGAAGCTCAAACTGAAACTAATTACTTCCTTGGAATCATGGGTAAGCTGTGGTACAACTGTGGTACATTCTCGTTTTGGGTGACATATGGCCAACTGCGACACAATGGTCTTTCTTGTCCAGAGTGGTGACATGACAGGCCTATAAGTTTACATGATCTTTCCAGACTTAACTCACTTGGAGTGATAATGGATATTTTTCATAGACAGTGAAATTGTGCTACCCAGGAAACGTCCCTGGTGTGGACTCACAAAGTTCAATATATCACAAAACTCATATTCATTGTCCCTGACCTACAGTGACCTGATTAGACTGAAATTCTCGACACTTTCGTCGAAAGAGAGCTTGTTTTTTGTTTTATTTCATTTTCCTAAGGGCTGTGACTGATGGCCGACGCCGATGTCCACCACATTCGTCTTCTTGTAGGCGACGAGCCGTTGGTGGATGAGTTTCAGTATTTTGGGCTCGAAGGGTGGACAACCCAAGGCAGTACTGGAGAGGCAATTGGTTTGTTCAAGATTAATTTGAATTTAGTTTCATTACTCATTCAGTAATTCATTGGTCAAAGTATTTTATGTTGTCACCACTAGTGTGACAGTGTGACAAAATGTTTGTCATGTACTGATTCATTTGAGAGTATTCTATATTCAAATGTTAATGTACGTCGTTTGATTTCAGGTGAGCCTTCAGAACGCAGTGGGCACCGAATGTTTGCAACTGATGGTGACGTCTATGTTCTGGGAGGCTACAACAGACTAAATCCGCATGGAAATTCCGTTATTTACCAAGACGTGAGTTACATGGATTGAGTTTTTGGTAATGTGTTATTTTTATAACACTTTCATTTATTTTCAGCTATGGAAATTTAACATCGCTTCTGGGAGTTGGACCAACGTTGCAACCACAGGAGAATTTCCGAGTGAGCTAGCGTCGCATTCGGTCGTGTTGTTGGGAAACTACGTCTTCGTATATGGTGGAACCGGAACTCCTTTTGGGATTACTTCATCTAACAAAACATACGTGTTGAATCTGAAGGAGCGAAAATGGAGTCTCATCGCTGCAACTGGAAGCCTACCACCACCGCTCTACGGACACGTAAGAAGGAATTAGGCTGTATATCTGACAACGTTTCTGTAACAGTAAACTTTTATTTACAGGCGACCGTCATTTACAACAAATGCATGTACACCGTAGGTGGCACCAATGGCTCGGCTTACTCAATCGACATTTATAAGTTGGACCTGAAAACGTCCGTTTGGGAATCAGTTTTCGTATCAAATGGAGCAGCTTCAGCGGATGAAGAACCGCAGCCTAGGTCCGTTGAAGTCACAGATTAATTTGGAATAATTAAGGTTACTCGATGAATCTTGTTATTTTAGATATCCGCCACGGAGTCGCACTCCACAACGGGTCGCTTTTCATTATAGGCGGTGGCAGATCTTCTGGATATAACGCACTTACCGTCGGACCTCCGTATCTGACTCACATGTTCGCTTTTGATTTGAAAAACCCAAAATGGGTGAAGTACGAATGTGGAGGTGATCCGGTCGCACCGCCTGGATCCCAATATCCAGAAGCTCGGTTGGCTCATGCGTGTGTTCAGCACGGAGACAGTACGACTAATATCAATTGCAAGCTCCGTGCAAGTAAACGAGCAAATATTCTTCTGTTGCTAGGTGTGTGGATCTCAGGTGGGCGTCGCAGTTACAATATTGTTCTGGCTGACGTCTGGAAGCTCAATCTCAATACTTTACAATGGCAACACGTCATAATTGGATTTACTCCACGTTTCTTCCATGACATGGCGATTACACCGGTAAAGGGAAATACTTATGCATTCCAATGTAAATCCATTTTTCATTTACTAATTTCAGGCTGGCTGCCAGTACACATTTGGTGGTTTGATTGATGCTGCCTACACTCATCGAGTCACCGAATTCACCCGAGGCTGGATCAAGGTTCCCACACTCAAGGAACTCGCATGGGACCTACTCATTCAAAAATTCTCTAACCTGTGCTCAATTTCGGCCCGAAATCTGCTCGACGAAGGAATACCAGAAGAATTCCTAATACGCAGGATGTAAAAATTTCGAAATGGATGTAGAAATGAAGATCGAATAAATCAATTGAATATACAATGATTTATTCCAGGCAGCACATATCCAATTTGATTCTCAATTATGACAATAATTAGACTCCGTGGGAGTAAAGGATGGAGCAGTTTTCATTATAATAACGAGGAATGCTTGGCGCTGCAAACAAAGCAGGTCCAAGGGCTGGAGAGACTGTGAGTCGAAGCAACGAAAATCTCGTGATCTTTGGAGTTCCGCCTGGATTTGTGCCGAGGTGTGTGGTCAAGCCTTCTTCCAAGTGCTTCCAGGACTTCCATACTGAGCCGACGCAGACAATTGGCACACCTCGTGGTCCTTCGTAAAGTTCCTGCAACCGGAAAAGCCAAGCTCGGATTTTTCTTTAAACAAAGTACCAATTCAAGTAAGATTTACCGGTGCAATTTTGTCACTGATGGCGAGGATATGCATTGCCAGTGCTTCACCAGCGCGACGGAAGAGGTACTTGCAGAGCTCGTCCCCTTTGTCCGCTCCTGCAGCCAACTTCACAGTTAAGTTTGCATAGAATGCCTTGTCAAAAGTTTGGTCTGAAAATAAGAAAGAATGACTTGGAGGACGGTGGATGGTGGTGAGTAAGTGAGTGTATTCTTACAGAGTGGCTTGAGTAAGTCTCGGCTGTTAAAAAATGTGTAAAAATTAGGACAGCGTTCACATAGCTTTTGAATTGATGTGGTCTCACTTGTCTTCGATCTCGAAGTGTTCCCGAATGGATTCCCAAACGTAGTCGATGGGGTAGGGTGCTGCCTTGTAGTTGTCTCGATGGTGGACGCAGATCCTGACACCTTTGTGAGCAATCCACCAGGCTGACCCTTGGTCCCCAAGTAGGAAGCTCAGGCCACCGCATTTGAAATGGTCCTTGTTTGGATTTATAAGCAGGATATTTGAGCCAGTTCCGGCAATAAGCACAATACCTCCTGTGTTGGAGGCGGCATAAATCGGACCCAGGACGTCGGACTCGACCTCGACTTCACCCACGTTTGGGATTTTGGACTTGATTTGATTCTTGAGCTCATCATTTGAAGTCTTCTCCTCACATCCACTAGCACAAAGGCCCTAAATTAAAATCCAATGAATTAAGTATTTCGTGGATTGCAGAATAACTCCAGTTTACATACCAGGCTCTCCACAGCTTGGTCTTCAGGAAGTCCAGCTTCTGACAGGATTTTTTGCAGTATCAGTTTGATTTGATGAACACATTCTACCATCCCCAGGTTCTAAAATATAGAAACTAGTTAGACACAAACTATTAATTAATACGTTAACTGGGACTTTAATCTAATTACCCAGTGGTTTGTCGGAGGCTCATTGTCAAGGACGCCAAGGGTTTCTCCATTTTGATTCAGCAGAATGGCAGTAGAGTGCGTGGCTCCCCTGCGGATGAAGAAAAAGAATATGAAGTCATATCGTATTCTCCGTCGTGTCTCTGCATTTAATTACCATTAGTTTATCATTCGTCATTATCACCATAATAAAGCTCATGAAGCAGACTCTTGAGCGAGTCAATGCAGGGAAAAGGCGCGAGCTATTTCATAACATATTTACATTCTTCAGCGTTAGCCTCGAATCTTATCTTCCCCCACGCTTCTTTTCTCCACATTAGTTTGGTTAACCACAGCGTCGTCGCTCTCAAAGGTTAAGGGTTATAGCTACTTCACTTAATATCAATTGACACCAATTTCAGTGGCAACGGAGCATCCTAGTGGTGCAGACGACAGTCGTAACTTTTAATGAAGATTACAAGAGTCTTAAATCCAGAGGGACTTACGCAATAACAAAATCCCAACAACTTGAAGCTTATAGTCTAGACGCTGGAATGGCTTCATCTTTTTTCAATTATCGGGAATAGCACACTTGAGCTGAGATTAGGATCACCTCGATCATTGCTTTCAGGTGACTGCTCCACCTGAATCTACATACAAATGATCCACGCTCCTCCACCATGATTTGCTCCAGCTTGACCTTCTCTAGGTCTAATCCAAATCCCAAACGCTCAAGAGTCCATTAGGGATTGGTCTCTCAAGTGTGAAAAAGTCATGCACTGAGCATTTGGCGCAGATTCAAGTGGCCCAAAAGTGAAGAGGATTACACATGTAATTACACCCATCATAATTAAATTATTGATTCGTTAAAGCCCTCCATTCATCTGGAAAAGAATCCTGTTCCCGAGCTTTAGTGCACTAATGGGAGATTTCATTGTATTCATCTCACTAATGCTCCCCAAGGTCGTCTCTTTCATTTAGTCCTTCCTTTTTGACCGTTGGCAGTTCAACTCTGCAATGGAGAAAGTAGGAAAGAAAGTAGGACGAAATGAAGATTTGTGGTCGCTTCGTGATGTTGATTTTAGGAATAAACGCAAATCTCGGAAAGTATGGAAAGAACAATAATGGCAACCTGCTGCTTTTGGAATTTTTGGCAGTGTACGTTGTTTTGTCTTCATTCCGTGCTATTACTGTATGAGAACTTTCATTTTCTAAGCAGGAGTAGGGGCTCAAAGTGTTGTTGACATAATGCAAAAACTTTTGTATAAAAGCAAAGGACAATAGCTAGTAATTAAGTTAGCGCTTGTCATTCCGTTTTTAGCTCACCCTTCGATTCCAGCGTAGTATTTATTAGTCATCGCTGAGTCTACAATCTTATAGATTGAAATTCCTCCTTGTTTCGTCCCTGTCTCGAAGTGCTCTGATCCAGGAGCGTCTTTGTTTTTGCGATACTCTTGTGTGTGATTTTTTGTTCCAGTGAGAGTGTGATATTGCCTGGAACGTGGGCTGTTTTGGTTTCCAGGAGACACGTCTTACTCCGTCGAGACTTTCCAGAAGACTGTTCGCCTCCCAGCAAATGCAGACGAGCTATAGCATGCTCCTTGTGCCAAGAGCTTTGCCTATGAATCCCACTGCCTTGTATTAAAGTCCAACAAACTTGATAGCGGCCTTGCACGGTGAAAGTGAAAGTTACGCCTCACTCGATGTCGTCACTAGGAGCCACTTTCTAATTCCCATTGTAGTCTAAACTACAGAAAGACAAAGGGAGGCTAAATAAGGGTACAATGCCACTTACAACAAAGAAGAAAAGGGATCAGTGTAGATAAAATACGAGATCCCTTTAGCCTTTGGCCTCGGACTGGATGAATAATCAAATAACCAACTACCACTAATCTAATCTACAGTTTTCTAAAAAAAAAATCATCCTACCCCACAAATTGTTGTTTATTCCTCATCCTTCCCATTTTGTGATCAAGCCTCATTCCCTGTGTAAAGTAAAAGCAAGTTAATCAAAGTCCGAAAAATAGTGTTAGTCAAGAAGGTAGATTTGAGAAGACGATGTTTAATTGTTGTGGGTGATTTTATGCAGCTTCACCCTCCTCTCCTTCTGCAGACGCCGTGAGCATGGCGATGAGTTTGGCGGTGTCAATTCGGCCGTGGCTGTCAATGGACATTTGATCGAATGCATCCTCAACCTCTTCAGCAGAAAACTTGTCACCAAACTTTGTCAACTGGGTGCGGAGTCTGGGCATTATAAACAAATAAATAATAAATGAGCTTGAGCGGAAAGAAGCAATACCTTTCGCTGTCGATTTTCCCGTTGTCGTCGAATGCCTTGAAAGCGGCGATGACAACTTCGTCATCATCTGCCTCTCCTGACATTCGATTTCCAAACAAGGTGAGGAGCATAGTGAAGTTCAATGGTCCAGTGGCCTCGCCCAGCATCTCGTCGAGTTCCTTCTCATTGGCGACTTTGCCCATGGCATCGAATGTGGCTCTCAAGTCGCTCTTCCCAATGATCCCGTCTTTGTCTGCATCCATCATTTGGAAAGCTTCTTTGAACTCGGAGAGTTGTCGTTGGGAAAACATGGAGAAGATGTTGCTTCCGGATCGCTTTGCCTTCTTCGACTCACGCGTACTGGGTCGCTTTTCTTCTGCCGCTGGAGCTGGAGCGTCTCCTTCATCTTCCTTCTTCTTCTTTGTCTTCTTCACCTTCTTGTCATCAGCCTAAAAGGAAAATGGGGTTTAGTGTCTATTCGTTTATGATGAGAAGGAAGTGAGAGCCAAGCACTCAGGGCGGATGTGTTGAAAAATTATGAAATAAAACCTTCATTGGAGGAAGGACGCCATGCTCCTGTATCACTTACATAGGGAGTCATAGGAATTTGTTAGTAAAATCTATTCTAAGGAATCTATTCCCGAATCATGCAGAAACTCACAAAAAAATTAAACTTGGAAAAAAGCCAACTAAAGTTTTAAAGAGGGAGTGGGGGCGTTTTCTCTAAAAATCTTGAAACAAGATCCATCACACTCGCATCACACTCGCCTCGCCCCTGAAGCGTTTGCTAAAATCCAATTAGTATGAACTTTTTGTGGAAATGTGAAACAGATATATTTCCTGAAGTCACTTCCGGAATTGACCACTCGAGGGTATTGACTTGCTTCTGAGAAATTGGCGCCTATAAAATCCTGAAGCGTCATTGTGCCAGACGCAGCAGGATTCCTGTGCGTTTGATGAATTGTGTTTAGAGAGTGATTTGGCTTACCATGTTTTAGGTTTCTGTTTCCTTGAAGAGCGACAAGTGAAGTTCCAGAAGAGGAGGGCAGCGTTCAGCGACTGAGTCTTCCTGCGTGACTTGATCTTCTAATTGTAGGCTTCCGATTTAGATCAAACGATGTGCACCCACTAACAGCGACCAAGCAGGCGGTGGTTCGTGTCGGGTATCGGAGGACTCATACTTGCCAAAATCCTAAGAAATCCTTACTCCACCCACCCGCCCCGAAGAATTCTTTCTTTAGAAACATTTCCTAGTATGAACATCTCAAAAATCATCTCTGCTTCCCCATCACCAAAATCATATCAGCCTCCATTTACACCAGCTTACACCAGAATTATTGAAAAACCATTGGCTAAAGGCTCTCCTACAACCGCTTTACGGCGACTATCCTTTAAAAAAAACCATGCGCTTTTCAAAATTGGCACAAAGGGGTTGTTCCTGGAATGTTTTTTTGCATAATTTTCCAGAAACTTGCAGCGGAGATGACATTGAAAGAGATGCTTCAAAAGAGATGTTTACATCAGAGGCTGCAAGTTCAGAAAATCCGAACAAAGAGAGAAATATGGTTTCCAGGAATGGAGATGTTAAATACTGACCACTCGAAATCTAATCCAGTGAACTTTGCTATGCAAGTATACGTAAAACTGGAACAAGCCAGTGGTTCCTACAAGACAATTTACTGTAGTTAGAATCAGTTGATTTTACATTTACGCATCAGTTGTTTTAATTTGTATTTGGGGTAGATTTTAATTCTCCAATTATCCTTACACAAATAAATCTTCCACAAATGAATTCCCATGCAGTGAAGCTCCAAATTCCAGTGAATTTTCCTCTGTTGAAATCCCTTTCCATTTCCCCTAATTGCTGTCCACTTGATTGTAATTTAATAACTAATTAATTGATTTCATTTTGTCCAGGTATGGAGAATGGCCACCTCTGTAGGGGAGGATTTTCTGTTCCACTTGTCCCCTGAAGGATCCCTCTGTGCCACTCTTGGTTATTCCGATTTGTCAATTCAATTTGATTTAATCACAAATAATTTGTATATCCTGAGTGATCGTCGTGACCCCGAGTCAAGTGTCTCTTCCCCAGTCCCAAACAAGTCTGCCAACACCTCGCGTCTGCACTTGGACGACATGGACGACATGGACCAGAAGCCATTCCAGAACGACCGAGCCGGAGCTGGAGCTGTCTCCGTGTCCAAGATACGTGACATTCTCCGCCGTCAAAGACAAGAGTCTGACGGAGGAGCCAGTAGCACGGACGATGTTTCGGATCTCGACTTTGTCTATGAAGACGCTGATGTCTACGCTAATGAAATATCCGAATTGTACAGCTACACTGAAGTCCCCGAATTCAGAAGGTATCTGAGCTCATACGAATCTCTGCTGACGGAGTGGGGATACGGGCTAAGGTGGCAGACCTTGACCTCACAGACCAAGCAGTCAGTAATCCTAAGGCTCCTCAACCATCTGGAACTCTCACAACGATCAGCTAGGAATGAGGCAGCTAGGGCCATTCTGTATGTGACGCAGGTATGTAAAGTACACTCTAACTTGAAAATGTCAGGGGTCACATTTGGGATCTGTTTCAGGGCTGTTGGAATGAAGTTCAGTCTGACCAAGAGCAACAGGAATGGACTAGGGAAAATGTCGTGCTCTTCTTGAAGAATGGAGTATTCCAAGCTGTAGTGGATTTACTTAGCCTGGAAATAGAGTGAGTTATCCTCTATGCCTTAAGGATGAGTAAGCGATTAATTTGATGTATCTTTCCCTGGATCAGATCTCCTGGATCAGCACCACGCAAACCTGCAATTAGTTTAGCTGACTCTGCGGATCTCCGTGTTATCCTTAGCATTCTGTATACAATTATTGAAACAGTACGATGTACTGATCAGGATAAGTCAGGGAAGCTTCAGTCTTACAAAGCATCTTTTGTTGCAGAGTTGTGTAAGTGGAACATTGAACTTGGCCGTGTTAGTTAGTTGATAAAAATATTGACAAATATTTGTTTCAGGTTCGCCTATGCCTGATGAGCTTCTTGCAGTCAAACTACTGAAAATAGTGACCAAGTTTTGCAGTGGTTCTGCACCGCATTTCCCAATTAAGAAAGTACTCCTGCTGTTGTGGAAAGTCATCCTACTCTCTCTAGGAGGAACAGCTGAGCTTCGGGAGCTAAAAAGTACACGACCATATGTCAAGTCTATAAGTTGAGGAACCATTTTAATTTTCTTCAATTTAGACAAATATCGGGAAGCTGCAGGCTTGTCACCGCTGACAGAGGATACGCTTGAAATATCTAAGACCATGCGAGCTTCGTCACCTCCGGCAAATGCATTGCTAGATGGAGAAGTGGAAAGAAGGATTATACGCCCTCTTCGTCGCGTACGACTTTAATTTATAATCTCAATCGAGATAAGTGTTTTGAGTTGTGGGTACACTTCATTAGCAGGGCCTAATGAAACAAAGCAGTTTAGACGAGGCAGCAGCACTCGAACTGGAGATGAATGATCAACTAGACGATGAAATGAAAGAAATTGAAGAAAGAAGAGCCTTGGAGGAGTCTGGTGAGCTCCCACAACCTCCTTCACCGCGTCCAATGACTCCACTTCCAACTAAAAACAAAGGTTTGCTCATGTGAATTAAGAATCAAAAGCAGCCTCTTGATAATACTTGTTTCATTAGGACTGCCATGGACTCCCAAAGTCAGAAATAAGGATCTTGATGCATATTTAGAAAATACTCGGTTAAAATTTCTTGGATTTCCGGTTGAGGGAGATCGTGATACTCTCGTCGGGCTTCCAGCTCCCATTCACGAAGGAGTCAAAGTTCTGAAAGATGTAAAAAAAAATCTTCCTTTCACCTTAGCTTTCAAGTGGCTTTGTTTAAATAAATTTATTTTTTGAACAGCACCTGTACGTATCCCTATCAGAATGGCAAATGGAGCGTGAAGAGGAGTTGTGGAAGTGTCCACTTTCAACTGAAGAAAAGGACATTGATGAGTCTAATCCAGTTGAAACATTTTATTCAGCGACACTTCCGAACCTTCCTCAATACATCATCGCTCTTCTAAAAGTTCTGCTAGCAGCTGCGCCAACATCCAAAAGTAAAGCAGAGTCCATCAACATTGTTGCTGACGTTCTCCCTGAAGACATGCCGTGAGTCTGAATCAGTAGCCAAAATATAATCAAGGATTTCAAGTCTTGTTTTCAATTTCAGGATGACAGTAGTTCAATCTATGAAACTGGGGATAGACGTTTCTCGCCATAAGGAAATTATAGTGAAGGCCATTTCTGGGATCCTCATTCTTCTCCTCAAGCACACGAAAATTAATCACATTTACCAATTTGAGTTTATTTCACAACATCTCGTGTTCGCAAATTGTATCCCACTTGTACTCAAATTCTTCAATCAAAATATTGCCATATACGTCACCGCTAAAAACACGTAAAATGGATACACAATATTTTTTTAGAACCTGGACTAAAGTGCTAACCGTTTTTAGAATTCTTCTGACTGACTTTCCTTCGTGTGTGCTCTGCGAGCCGTTTGAGTTGACCCCGGAAGGACTTGAATTTGGAAGTCAGCAGCCATATACTTGGAGGAATCTCTTTTCCTGTATCAACCTTTTACGGGTCCTCAATAAATTGACGAAATGGAAACACTCGAGGATCATGGTAAAACACATAAACAATAAACACATATAAATTGGACATGGATTTTGAAACTCTTTGTCTTTTCCAGATGCTTGTGGTGTTCAAATCAGCACCAATTCTGAAGAGATCCCTTCGCGTGAAGCACCCTGTAAATCAGCTCTACATTCTGAAATTGTTGAAAATGCAAACAAAGTACTTGGGGCGACAGTGGAGAAAAGCGAACATGAAGACAATGTCAGCGATCTATCAGAAAGTTCGTCATCGACTAACCGATGACTGGGCCTATGGAAATGGTAAGGATTTCAGCCATTGAAAATGCAATTTGGGGAAGGGCGCTTTGCGTACTTTTAATTTCTTATTTTAATTGTGTGTGTCTGAGAGCGTTTGGTTTTTTGGTTTTTATGACTCAGTCTTCGGATGTGGCTCTCAATTAATTAAGATTCTAAATTGGGAGTAATCATTCACTTTGCGGAAGAGGGATTTTTTATCGATGATTTTCTCTTGCTTTTTCATTTTGAAGTTGTATCTATCCCTCCATTGGTTGGAGTAAACGTTGTTTTTTAATGAGTTGAAAGGCTGAATGAATGGACACAAAGCAGAGTGAGTGTTGTATCTTCCCTTGATTTATGAGTCTATTATGCCTTCTATTGAATTTGTTTAAATTGAATGTACTTTTAACCAAAAGGTTTTAATTGATGGGGTTGTGTTTTTTTAGTTTCTGAACTTGACTCCATTTCAGATGTAGATGCGAGACCTTGGGACTTTCAAGCCGAGGAATGCGCCTTAAGAGCTGCCGTAGATCGGTTCAACAATAGAAGATACGGAGAACTAGGAAAAGTAAATTAACTACAATCAATCCCTTCTCTGCAAATGGCTTTATGCTTTTTATTTATTTTCCAGAGTTTGCCTGACTTCGAACCGATGGAGACTTGCCTCCAAAGTGTCCTTGGCCGCCCAGTTCACCTTACTGAAACCTTCAAGGAAAATTATGAATTGTGGCTTAATAATGAAGTTTTTGGGAAACCCATAGATTGGGACGAACTGCTCAATTTAAACTTTCAACTCTAGAGGAGTCTTTTTTCTTTCTTTTTAAAAAGAGAAGCTGGTGACTCGTCTCTTAATTTTTTTAACTTGCATGCTGTAAAGGTTAAAAGACGACCTCCATATTATTTAGGACTTTACCAAATTACAAATTAAAGGAAATGTTTAATTCCCTTGTTAAACTAGTCTTTGGCATTTGTAAGGATTTTATGCAAATTCCGGGTGTGAGATGGATGACAGGAGGCGTGGATTGGTTGAAACCTTGGGCAGGGAATGGACGGAGTCAATGAAACCTCCGTCCATTTTCTCAGGTAATTCATCATCGTCATGGGATAATGAGGGAGGATGTCCTCCCCAGATTTACTACGACTACGCAGTTAGGATTTTACTATCAAGGTTCGTGTTAATGAACTCGCAAAAAAAGCATTTCGCCAAATTAACCAAGCGCGACCTCAGCTTTCGCCATGTTTCTCCCACCGCGCTCGAATTCTTTTGTATAAAGCCAGAGTGACTCGGAAAGCTTTCACTCAAAGCTCAAAAGCCATTGGTGCTTCCATTGGATTTTCAGTTGGGATGGAATTTAGCTAAAAATCCGGATTATTGAGGGTGGCTTTGGCCGTGAGTGGGACTCGGTTTTATTTTTATGGCGTCATTTCGCCTTGGTCCGAAGGAAACAATGAACTCCAGACGAGGGGAGGGAGCAAAAAATGGCAAGGAAATATTTGCGACAGATTTGGTTTCGCATGGTTCCTTGTGAGATGCGGCTTTTGCGAATCCGACTGTGAGGGACCTTGAACTTGGCTATTAAACTCTGGACGGGGACAATAGCCCCACCTCGCAAAACTCGCCGTTTGCCAATTCTCTCTCACGGTCTCGTTTATGCGTCTGGCTTTGGAATTTGCAGACATTTGGAGCCATTCAACTCCCCACACTTGCAAATATTTCTGCAAATATTCCCAGTTGAGTCAGATCAGGATCCATGGGCTACATTTAGCAGACACGGCCAAACCTCATTAAAATCTTGCAAAATTCAACATGGCTACAATTCCCCTCCGTTTCCTTTGCATGTTAGCAACAATTGAACTTTCCCTGTCAAAACGCACCCTCCGCTGATTCATCATTCAATGGTCCCGGTAATCCAATATCCCTTCCAATGGCATTGATGGACTACCCACGATTTCACAAAATAAGAAGAAACCAATTGCTCCCGATTGTCTTTTGTTTCTGCTGAAATTACCTACACTCTGGAAATGTAATTCATCCCGCGTGTGGACGTCAAGAAATGACGTAATTGGTAGTCACGTATTGACAGAAATTGGTTTCAATTAACCAATTGTGGGCTCCCGTACACTTGACATTGGAGTGGGCCAATTATTTCTAGTCGAATCGATGATAGGCTATATTATTTTCAGAGAAAGCTCCAGGAATTTAAAAACAAAGGGATGACGCACCGAGAAAATTTGAAGTGGGTGGATTGTGTGCGTCAATCCAAACTGCGACGATGATAAGCCATAAGGGGACATTTTGGGCTGATGAAATGGACTTTATGTTGTGTAGGATAACACGTAGCTTTTACGTTTCAATCCTTTTGTTTACTTGCTTTCCCCACTCAGACATTTGCATGGACTTTGATACAGAGAAAGTTGTATGCCTTTTGAATGTCCTTTCCCAGTCTCCTTGAGTCTCTTTCATTGTTATCGTGTGACAATAATGAGGCCTGAATGGTTCTTATGCTCTTTAACCCTTCCACATTGTGCAGCACTCCATTGAAAAAGTCACCGAGGCCTTTTACGAGTTGAATGGGTGTGTTAAGTCAGGGGTGATAACCCAGGATATGGACTGGGAATGTGAACACTTTGACACTCCAGCGATTCCAGCAGAGCTTAGTACCAGGGATACTGGGAAAGAGGGCAAAGGTGACTCCTAAGAAGTGACTGAGTCAGAAGCCCCTACTCATTAGTTGGCTTAAGCCCCTTGACACTAATTGTATGCAACAGATGAAGCCCCATCATAAATTAAGGACTTTCCTTCATCCGCTCGATTGGTCTTTTGTTTAAGGCTCTCTGGCTTCTGGTCCCTCTCTCTGTCCCACTGGACCCATTGTCCCTCCCTCCCTTCTGCCCAGTACCGAGCCTGAATTGAAATATAAAACTGAATGAGTTGCTGTACTGGAGTCAAGGTGACGAAGGGGGACTTGATCGTTCCAGAAGAGGAACTTCCAGTACATATTGAGTTCCATGACTCCATTCACGACCCTCCACGTGGAGCAAGGAAACCACCATACCAGAGATACAGACTTCTCAATAGCTCCAGTGGAAGAGAGACTCCATTTTCAACTGTAGGGAAATTAGACACTCCTTTTGTGGAGAGAAAACACAAGCCGAGGGGACTTTATGCCGTCCATTTTCCAAATCCAACTAATTGGTTTTCAAACAATGTGGAAATCAAAACAACCTTTTCGGCTCTGTTTGAGAAGACTCTTTGAAATTCCCTTTTCAATTGGATTTTTGCTCCATAATTTAAATCCATGAATATGAATTGTCCATTTGGTTTTGCATTGTGAAAAGTTTTTGTTTTTGTTTTGGTTTGTGACCAAGATGACTTTGTTTGGTGATGAAAGGGAAGAGGGAAAGTTTGGATCCTTTGATCCTTGGTATCTTACTGCCTAAGTGTGGGTGTTCTGAAGCTGTTAAAGCGATAGAGATCAAAATTAATTTATGAAAGGCGATGTTCATGCTTCCTTGGAAGACGGGTTTCAATATTAAAGGTTTAAAAGGAAACCCGGGTGTTTTCCAAACGACAGTCCTGTAGTTTAAACCTGTCAATTAAAATGTCATCAGAGTCCATTAAAAGTTCAAGGGGAAAAAGGGATTAGAAATTCAAATGGGCTGTAATTACGGGAGTCCAAACGGAGCAATTTACAAGCGTTGTTTCGTCGTGACTCAGGTCCCATTTTCGCATAATTATCAACTAACTCCTCATGTTCTTCATAAGTTATTCATCCGAATTTGGAAGCTCCCGCCATTCCTCGTAGTTTAATTACTTTGTTCCTTAGCTCCAAGTCCCCGTGATCCCTCTGGACTCCCTGATTCTTATGAATCATTCATGAGCTCCCTATTATCCTTCATTACTAACAAAACAGATTTCAAATCCACTTAGAACTTTCCTCCAGTAAGGGCTCGGACAGCCCTTCTGGAGAGGCCTGCACACTCAATGGAAGATCGTCAAGCAGCAGAGGAAGTATGTGATGAAATCCTCAAGTCAGCGGTGGTGGTGGGGCTGGGCGACGTCGTCGTCCTCTGCGTTGCGTGAGTCTCCGTACAACCCGAAAATCCCAGACAAACAGAGAGACGGCACATGGTGCACTTATCGATTTTGTCTCCCAATGCGGGCGTCTCTGTTTGGGTTCCGTAAAGATACGGAGAGCACATGGCCCTCAACCTTGCAAATTCAACCTCAACCGCCACGGTTTCATCACCTCCCCCACTTGGAGAAAGGCACGGAATTACTACCTCCGAAAATGGAGTTTAAATTACCAGGCTTGGAGTCCCAAATGGATCCAACTAGGCGGCTATTGAAATCCCACGACGCGTAAAAGGTCGAGTTTTAAACATCGTGTCCAACCTCCGCCGGTCCAGTTTCGGCTGATGATTTAAAAAGAGTAGTGATAAATGAATCATCGCATTCACAGGCACACGAGGCGTAAGGGAAGCCGTATGTCAGGATTTGATGTTCTCTTTTTCCTTCTTCGGATCCTGTCCCCTTTTTGTCATGTCTTTTAAAAAATTCAGAACACGTTTTTTCCCTGTCTGGTGGTGGTTGGGGGAAGAAGGAATCCGGGCTTTATTTTTTGGCTGGGTGTGTAAATCCAGGGAGCAGCGTGTGGAAGAGCGGGAGGGGAAGCGTGTTGTCTGGCAAGTTCAATGCCCGGATTCGGACCAAGTCGGTTTTGGAGGGGAGAATTTCCAGACACGGGCGAAAGTTGGAATGAAAAGGGAAAGTTTGTACGGTGGAGTTACTCTACTACGAAGCGACGCGTGGCAGACAGCTGCAGAATACGCGCCTTTACTCCAGCAAAACAGGATCCTCATATAGTAAAAATAAGAAAAGGGAAAAGTCGCGTTAAATCCGCACCTCTTCAAAACAAATCAAAGATTCCTCACGTCGCTTAATTCCTCATTGAGCTCTTCATTAAGGAATGGCTCGTGTCTTCCGCAGACCCAGACTTTCAGGGCTGCAGAGATGAATGTCCAAAAATAGACTTAAAATTCCACCCAGCCAAACGGAGTTGGAAGTCGAACCCCATCGGGATGTCACGGGGAGACATTAATATGCATGTCAGAGGGTAATGACTCTCCGTGGAGACGGATTTAAAAGGGACGGCGATTCCAGCTCAAGGAAAGCTCAAATTAAAAATGCAAGTACAGCCACAATAACAATTCCACAACATCCTTTGATGAATGGAGAAAGCATGGAGGAGCACTTGGAATAGTTCCAGCATTTCAGGCCGTGAAAGCGGCAGCGAAAGCATGTGGCGATATTTTCCTCGCATCGGCGTCACTTCATCATCTCCTTTACCCGGAATCTTTCACCCTGGTATTTCCTCATCTCGTTCCTTTACTGCACCAATCCAACTTTGTTTTTGATTATTATGATTATGAACAAACTTTTACTGATTACTTCCTGGAGAAATCGGAACGAGGAAGGGGACATTCACGCATAAAGAAAAACCCTTCCAGTACATGCATCTCCACTTTAATTTTTTTTATGAAACGGGAACTTGGGAAGTTGATGTACTTCCGCCAGGTGGATAATTAAGAGAAAAATTCACAATTTCAGGAAGAGGCTGGAGAGATGGGAATTAATGAAGCCCGTGTATCCCTCGTATATCGATTCTTTGCCATTCCAGGAATCTAATATCACTCCCCTTCCCTAGTCCCAAAGCTTCATATTTACTTGTAAATTCGAAGGACCCGCTGTACCTTAATGGACGTGTTATTTGCTGGTATATTGATCCGAGTAATACCTCCGGATCCTAATATTACAGCCAGTCCATCTACCAAAACTTTCCCATCCAATCAAATACTCGGAGTTTGGGATCAAATGATGAAGGGAAAGGAGCGCCAGCTCTTCTAATTGAATACACATCAAAATCAATAGTAGCATTATAATTGGATTTCTTTGTAAACCAACAAGATCCGGGAACATTGTAGACAAAACAAAAAAGATTCCAATGCCCTCCACACACATAAATGTAACACAACGACCTCCTTGACCTCCAGGGAGGAAAACAAGAGCTTCGCAGCAGAAGGGGCTATTAACTTCAACCAGCGATTGAGTGCTGGAAATGGCACATACGGATTCTCCCGCTTCCTCCGCTTTTGCCTATATTCTAGACTAGAGTTAATTTGCTACTGATTTCAAGAGCGCTTCATCCGTCTTGCACTTGACATTTCTGAGCAAGCGGTGCTGAAGTTGAGTTTCCATGACAGGTTGTTTTTAAGCGGAGAACCGCCAAGTGGCCCAAGTTAAAGAAGCAATTATGACAAACATGAAGAGCCTCGACTCCACTCCACATCTGCCTTCATCTTCCTCAAAGGAAACGAAACGCTTTTTTGTACGCCATGAAAAGAAAATAAGTTTTTAGAAAACCACACAGAGGTTTGAATAACCTCCAGCGACGACTTCAAAAAAGCAACTTCCTCTCATACCTTTTAACTTCCGTTTTGCAAATTGTATTTCTGGGAAGTTCCATTTAGGCAAAACGAATAAGGATCCTTTGATTCCTTACCCATTTAGAACCACACCGCTTTCTTTTCCTTTCAAGCTTCCACGAATTAGGGTAGGAAGCATTACTTTCCAGGGAAATAAACATGGTTTACCATACACAAAAAGCTTTGGGCGAAGATGACACTAATTTCTGGGATAACAAGGATTTGCGAGAAAGTCTCCCATACCATGCCCAAGACTTTTCCAACTCTCAAGAAGCCAAATCCTTAATTTAATTTCACTGCGAAAGTGCATGGGAAATAGATCCCTATTTACAGTGTCAGGCTGCGACACAGTGGCGCTGCGAAGATCGGTGCATAACTCTATCCTACAGCCGCTCCTCAGACTTGGGAATTTTATTATATTGGATTGTAATGGGATTACAATTGGCAACACGGTTAGAATTCCGCTCTCTGCCTTTTGGATTTTAAGCCTATTATCTATTGTAATTGTGGATGGAATAAAGTCAACATGAAAAGATGTCTGGGATGATTTCATTTTTCCTAGGTGAATTTCCCCAAGCGTTTGTAAGCTTATGAAAGTTTCGTCGCAGGTAGGTTGGGAAGCGACACATTTAATCCCCCAATTCTATTGAGCCGAGTGCCAAGACTTAACTGATCCCAATTTAAATTAGATTGCCATCGAGTACTACGCAACTTTGTTTCATGTGAGCCTCGGCGGTGAAAGTTTGCAAAAGTCCAAATCCCTTTTTAAAGAGGAGGGGCTTATGTCTGCCGTCTGCTTGACATCCTCGGTAAGATCTGCTCCTTTCCACCTGGTCAATTTGAAGGATCCTTCGCACGTGCTGGCTGGTGATTGTCGATATAGAATTTAATTCCAAATAATCCTGCTGGAACAGACGCCTTTCGTGAAGGGACTCGTCTTACCTGCGACGACCTCGGGAGACAGACGGCCATCTGCTACCTTCACAAAACAATTCAAAAGCCGTTGGACGGTAGTAGGAAGGCTAAGGAGTTCATTGTTGCGTGCCCACCGACTTCACCTGGACCAGCTTCAAGCGTTGTTGGGTCAATATCACCAACGCAGCAATCAGAATATGGCCCAGGTGCAAGGAAACCCAGGGCCTTACGACCAGAAATCAAAAAGCGCAAAAATTGCATAATGACCATGGGACTCGTAAAAAATGACTTGTCACGCCGCCCGCATTTTACGAGAGCCTTAACTCTTGGCGGCGGGATGTACCTTTCGGATGTGGAGGGACACACACACACTACTTTAGAGAATTACTTTTTTTATGTTTTTAAAATATTATGTGAGGCTATTTTTTATATTATGTGGGTCGTTGTAAAACAAAACGTGTGGACGATAGTAAAAGAATCAATATTAATGGAGGGCTGCTGGGCGTTTGCCATGTGGTACTTATCTCATCATCTTCCTTCCATCCGCCCGTGACTCCTGGAAGAGAGGATGATGACACGGGACTTGGAAGGCAACAATTGGTCCTTCAATCACCACCGTGTACATTTAGGATCATTGGCCAACAGCCGCCTACGCATTTGGTCCAGGCGCATGGATGGAAGAAGATGGTCGTAATGAGGAATAACCTAGGGAGGATCCCTTCTTGAAATTCTCAACTTCAGAAGCAACATGTGCTTCACACCTGCTTCTTTTGAAACTTCCAAAAGCCTTTAAGGCCCCTGTCCAATGTCATAAAGGAAACAGACGCGTGTGGACTCTGGTCAGTCTCCTTGCGAAAAAAAAAACTGGATCAGATTCCGTGAATGAGGGGCGTGTCGCCTTTGTTCCTTGATTAATTCAATGCGGATCTGCTCATTCCGGGTGGATTTTTTGTATCTCCACCGCGACGGTTGATTTGTTGATGTCATTTGCATTTTGTGGCTCGAGTGTCCTTTGAAGGTTCCAAGGAGACCATCTGCCCAGTCTGGCTTTGGAGGGAAATCCACAATGAAGGGAGGAAAGATGCTCATCTTAAGGGAACTCCATCTGCAAGGAACATCAAAAGAAAATTCAAGGGAACACCTGGACTTGAACATTTTGAACACGAGCTACATTTGTCCAAAGGAGCCCTTCTCCATTTCTAAAGGGCCCTTCCTCGTGGGACAGATGTCAAGCTTACAAACCCACCACCACACTTTCTTACTCCCGATTTCAAGGATTCCTAAAAGCTCCCTGGATGGAAAAAGTATCGCATGAAAGGGAAATTGAAAGGGAGTGTGCTCTATGTAAGAACCGAAGTTTCCAGTTGCCCTGATCACTTGCAAGATGCTACTTGATTGTTGTTGACTGCCTCTACACCACTCCAATCATCAATCCAAAATGGACCAAATAGAAGCCCCTAACCTGAATCCATTCTTCTAAGCTCCATTTGACTTTTCTAAAATTTAAAAATGGGCGCAGGGCAAGCGAAGCCGGATATGCTTGAGGCGGCAGCGAATGAGAAGCACCACCATCATTCGCGACACAGGCCCTCAAGCCATGGGCACAAAAAGGACGACGTCAAACGGTCCTCAAGTGAGCATCATCGTCCCAATCGTCGCTCACGTCTACGTTCTCATGGACGAAGATCGAAGTCTGCTGATCACCGCCATTCGGGAGGAGGGATTTTTGGTCGAGGCTACAAATACCTAGGGGATGCTCCAATGACCACCCATGAGCCATATTATCCCACAACAGATCTTCCGTCTGAGGTGAACTTATGCAATTCAACAGCTATTTCTTAGGCTAACTTGCTCCCTTTCTGTCACATGCTTAGGAATTCCTAGCTGCCCATGTGGGAGTACATCCGGTGCGGCTTGAGCGCCACTTTATCACATTTTTCCCCCGAGGCATCAGCATGCAAGACATCATTGGTGGCGAACATGGTGCGCGGAGACAGTATTCAATGCACAAGCGCGTTCCCGTACCTACAATTGTTCCAACGTACATGCACCCTCCGCATCACAACATTCCACAGTACCTCTTGGACTCATTAGGTGAAAAGCAAAGGGCCAGAGCTCTTGCGACGAAGGCTCGTGAGAAAAAGGAAGAGGATCAAATGCTCAAGAGACTCAACGAGCGCTACTTTGGAAAAGGCTACGAGAAGGGCCAGCCAGAACCTGACAAGAAGAAAAAGAAGAAGGAAATAGACCCTGAACTAGAGGCAATACGGAATCAACTGAAAAGGCAACCAACGAATCCAGATCTGAAAGCTCTTGGAAAACCTGAAAAGTCAAAATCAAAAGTGCTTAAACGAAAATCCAAATCAAAGTCGCTGGAAAAGAGACGAAAATCAAAATCGCTGGAAAAGAAACGTTCAGCATCTAAATCAGTCGTAGTTGCGCATACTTCAGTGTCAAAGTCCATCCACAAGATACCGCCAAAAAAGATTCCGAAAAAGATTTCGAAAAAGATTTCAAAAAAACCCGGTTCCAGGAGGCCCTCGTCCAGTTCTTCAGACTCTTCCAAATCAAAGAAGAAGCCAAAACCGAAGCCACCGCTGCCAATTCAGCCAGGTAATTTGAGGATTCAAGCATGTGATTGACGGTGGAATTGCGTTTGCGTTTATATCTGTAGGACAACATCCGCCTGAATTGCTTATTCCCTCAAGCTACGAAAGTTTAGGAGAAACTGATGACGAGAGCGGAATGGATTTCGAGTTTCGACCTATTTCTCCATGCGGGTGCGAAGTGACCATGACCATTGAGCCCGAAGAAGACGAAGACCCATTGGAATATTCGATGACCAATGGGCTGTGGCCTCTCGTTTGCTGTACAATGGCACCATGCTACACGTCACTGGCCAAAGGAATGGACGAGTGCATGCAAGAATGCCCGAACCCGCCGTGCATAGTGACTGCTGAAACGTCACCACAGTGTGGAGCGCCCAGTGCAATATCGCCCAATGCCAACTTATCATTCCCAAACCGTTGCCAGGCTTCATGCTAGTAAGGGAAAACCATTTGAAATCCCCACCCAAGTTTCTAAATTGATGTCGCAATAAAGACGCCATTTTTTGGCCTGTTAGCTATAGCTGTTAGTTTTGGAATTGTGAAGAATTACTGGTGGTGGGCCCTTTTTATTGGGATGGGAATCAAGGAATCCTGGGTGCAATAAATCATGTCTTGACAATGGCGGGTGTCGGAGACTATTTCGTACCCCAAGGTCAGAGGTCGAAAAGGATCTTCCAAGGAACCTTTTAGTCTCTAAGAACTTATCAATGAGTTTCTTCCAACTAACGCGGATCAAAATTCCTAGTTGAAGGGATGAAGGGATGCTGTGGGGGGACGAAGGGGTCACAAGAATGTTCTTGTGTTCTGAATATTGTTCCGTTATGTCACTCATTCATTCCCATTCATTCCTACATCCGTCCCTGTCAATGTCTTCCTCATCAGCAGCCCTTGGAAAGTTGGGCAATGTGGAGCAGTGGCATTTCCGGCCTCGCCTTAAAACTCATCACACAAAAGGGCAAAGTACAAAGTCCATCACTCGGTCACCACCGAGATCCTTCTTATCAAAAAACCAAAAACAAAACATCCCACAGAAGCATGACAAGCACACCGAAACAGTTCAACCCTCCAAGACCATAAATCCAATCCAAGTTGGCACTGAATCTCCCGACGGACGGAGCAGCGCGCCACACTTTTTGAGTGGAAGATGGCGACGATATTATCAAGCACTCTGGGATTGGAAAATCCAGCTTCCTTGGAATGAATGCCGTGACTTCATCTTCTCCCGGCCTTCTCACCTGTCCTCCTGATTCCTTTCCTCCTTTCCAAAAACAAAAGGTTGGCTGGAATTCCTCCTTTGTTGATGATGAGGAAGTGAGTCACAACAATCCTAGAAAAACAAAAGAAGAATTTGGGATGATGCGGAGATGAGTAATTGGTGATTCCTGGTTCATCTCTTGACTCGAGTAAACGACATTCTTGGGCAGGTGGAGGAAACCCAAACAACCAAATAAGCCAGACGCCATACTGCTCTCGACCTTGCAAAAAGAAGTTCCAGGTATGACCTTCTCTCTGTAAAAAAAAGAAACCGCCTTGCTTCTCTCTCAGTTGTCGAGTATTTCTTGGTCCATGAGATTCCAAGAAGGCGCAGAGATTTCGCTGTTGGATTTATGTCTTTATTACAAACCCTCGTCGGATTGTCATTGTTGACTCGAACGGACTCAACTGCCTTTCTCTTGCTTCGTGGAATTTGACCCTTCGACCCTTATCCCATGGGAAAATAAGTTAAGCCGTGGAAGACAGAAGGAGAGATTAGGTCTATCTCAGGTCAGGTGCATATTAGCATCGTCCGTGGGAAGTTGACCCATGCAATAGCAAAGGTCATTCAAGGTTGACAGGCTTTCGAATAGTTCAATGTCATGTTTGTTACGCACACGAAGAAGTTGATGATGCAAAAGTACCTTTTAAATGCAAATGGAATTTAGGATGACGTTAGTTTGTAGGAATGGTCAATAGCAGGCCATAAGAGCTTCAATCTGGGATTAATTTAGTAGATTTAATGTCCATTTCCTCGAAACTTAACGGCCGTGCTAATGTGGAAATTCGCAGTTAATTTTTTCCACTAGACATCTGTGACGTTAAATTCCATTTAAATGGGATCATAAGGACATCCGGGAACCACAACATTCGACATCAACATTAGTACGCTTTATCCCTTCCTAGCGAATGAATGAATCAGTTGATGATTGCTAATTTTATCAATGCAAACACGAATTGCTAACCTCGTCCTTTGTACAAATGTTTTTCCGATGATGGGGAAACAACAATGAAATTCCAATTAAACGCTTCCACGCTTTTCTTTGACTATGGCGGCACAGAGATTAGACCTTGCTAGGTTTGACCTCGACTCGATCTGACCTCATTCTCTTTACTTGCTCTTTGGAATTTGCGTATCGAGATGATGCTGGAAACAATGGGAAGTCCAATGCATCATCGTCACCAATAAACAATTAACATGTACACTGATAAAGACCAAATTCATGAGCGATCCTTCAACGGATCAACGGCGGTTGCCTTTTTTTTAAATGTAGACGATTTTTAAGAAATCTTTTGAATTCATTTCGTGATTGCGGAAGTCTCCGTCGGTAGAACTCAGTGGAATATTTACGTTTTGGTAATCTGAGAAGAGGCGCTTTGGTTTTTTTTATTCATGTGATGTGATGACAGCCTCCTTGAAAATTCGACGCCCTGATTCTTGTTTTGATGATTACCCAACGCTAACTTTTGCATAATAGGCCCAAAATAAATTGTAATGAAAAGAGATTTAAAACGAAAGTTGAAAACCAAACTTTCCGTATGCCAAAGTTTTAATTAGTTGCGCTCCTTCTACGCGGACATGAGTTGCACTTAACCAATTGTCAAGGAACTGCGTCGTTTCTCCTGCAAATTATTTCGCAACTAAACTTTTCCCATCTGTAAAAATACAAAAATTGAGTTTCTGTAGTATGGAGAAAAACGGCGCCATGTTGGGGGCCTACTTTGAATTGTTGATGTTTCGCTTGGGCACTTGAAGGAGTGGCCTTTGTCCCATTGTTTCATAATGCCAATTTGTTTCTTCTCCTTGAATCGTTATAAAGTGCATCTGACATTCCTGCAAGTTTAAGGAAATTGCTTAAGTAATTTATGAAGTTCCACGGAAGATATTGGGAAGTCATTCCGCATTCCGATGGGAAGCTGAATGGAAAAGTACAGCTCAGGCGACATTGGACTTTTATATTTGAGATCACGTGTGCGGGTTTAACAAACCTATCAAAAATTTAAGAGCTCCGTCATTTCCTTCCGTTCCACAATCTTGGAACATTAACCCACACCTAAAAGAGCATTTAACGACATGCTGTATAATGCAATCAATTACGACTTCCATCATTAGATTATTAACCTCTCTCCACTTCATCTCCTCCAACATGCACATCTAATACGTTATTATGTGCAATAAAGTGAGGAATGGGCACTGCTCATGAGCAAAAGGAGCCTGGCCTAATTCCCCATTTGTACTTGTCTTGATTCTCTGCACTTGGCCCAAGAGTTCCAGCACGCTTTGCTGCACCTCCGGAATGTGTGGAGAAAGTCGGAATAAATTAAGACAAGGCGTCTGGGCCAGACAGTCGACGGTGCTAAGTGTGCAGATTTTTTGCAAATATTTGAGGTTGAGTGATCAGAGGGGGAATATTGTTCGGCCTCCCTCGCAAGTTGTCATCTCCGTTGACAGGAGTCCCCTGCTGAATTTAATTGAACGTAGTAGAGGGTGTGTGTGGAAATTCCCCTTGTCTTCTCAAACGACTGAATGGAATGCCGAGCCTCACTTTTTGCTCCAGAGTTCATTGACCCCTTCAGCCACACACGGACGTATCCTACGAGTCTTTGGAGTCAGCGCCTGCGATAGGGATCGGAGGAGGGCTCGAAGACCGAAGTGGATCTGATGCCAAGGCAGTCCTTGAACTTCTCTAGGAATTAATCTGTACTTTCTGCCCTGAAATAATCTTTTACTTTTGACGCTTGTTTATGCTTTTGGTTTGTGATGACTCTTCAAGATTCCAGGGAGATGAAAGAACTCCGACCATGTCATGGAAATCCATGTCATCCTCAGACCTAGTGGAGGATCTTTGCAGATCCACTTACACATTCCATATTCAGTTCATTTTGCATTTGAAAGAATACACAAGTAAGTACACAAGTGGAAACCTGACACTTGGCGGAACCAAAGTCCAGCACTTCTCAATAGGATTCCATTTCAACTTTCTGGAGAGAGAGCCACTCATTACCATTTCATTCTAATCCCAAACAATCGCTTTCCCCACCTTTGGAACTTCAATGAAATTCAATTAAAGGGCCGCCCAGGGGTCAACACTCTCGGTTCCAAATGCATCCTAATTTCCCGGATATCCTCAATGAATAAAAGCTCTTGGAGGTCACCGCTCCTGGATAGGTAAATTGACGTGGGTGACTATAACGTCCAAAGGTGTGCTTAGAAGCTAAGTGAGTGGGATGCTGTCCATCTCTTTTTTCTTTCAAGTACCTGGATATTCTCCAGTAACTGAAAGCACTTGGAGGATTGTGTCAATGGTTTAAATTAAGAAGCATAGCAGCAAAAATTCAAAGGACAACGGTGGCGTGCCGGCGACATTTAGCTGTATTTCGCGTGCTTTTGGCGTGACTTGGTGGATCATTTTGGGGCTGATGCCTCAGACTTCCGTCTGATCTGATTGGGATGAGGATCCTCATTTGCATATTTAATTGTTCCAATTGTTGTTCTTCATTGTTGAAATTGAGCTTAGTTCCATTCACTTTGTTTAGAAAGTTGAGGAAAGAGGTAGGGGAAACGTGTGTTGATGATAAAAGTGAACTTGTCTGTAATGAGAGCGAATCAAGCCAAGATGGTGGTGAACAGGAGCGACGTTGAGGCAGGTTGCAGTTGCCAATTCTAATCTCAACGGCCTTCCTTGGATGGGGGATAGGAGTCTCGGATCAACACGACAATTTCGCAATATTGCAATTCTGTGCACAATTCTCTACAGAAACTCCCATCCACCTGCCCATGCAAAAACATGGCGAGACGGAACTACCCCAAACATGGCGGCGGAATGGAATCCAAGCTCCATGTTGCTCCAATAAAAAAAAGAATTTGCAAATGCTATATTTGTAATAAGAGTTTTCATTCTAGCACATTAGAATTACAGTAAGGGTTGGTCTTTCGACATCGGAATTTGAGCAGTAGAGTAATTGGGTTTATCACTGCTAATCTACCCGGGGTGTCTCGGAATTTGTGCTGATGTGCGAAATCTATGGAGATAAGCATACCACAGAATCACACAAAAATTCATTGTTGACACTTGGGGGATTCATTCTTATTACAAAACACCAAATCAGAAATAACTATGGTATTATTTGCTAAAAAAACTGTTAAATGTAATCCAAGAATAGAGTTTAATTAGTTTTTAAAAATACTTCAAAAGTTTTCAAACAATAGACCAAAAAGAATGGGTTCGAACATTCTCTGCCTTGCCTTTCTTTTTAGACCGACGCACCTTCAATTCCGTGCCGAAAGGTGTATTCTAGGACTCTTGTGAATTTTTCAGCTAGGGAGTTCCTTTGTGACCGGAATCCTTGACCTCTTTCCATCATTACCATGGACAAATCCATCGTCCCCTGATGGACATTTTGCACACTTTTCTCAATGCCACTCTCCCATCTTGAAGCACTTGAGCATATTTTGCAAATTCTAGTTTATTTGTGTAGCCAGAGACTGCATAGACTGCAGGCCTTGATGCATTGATAAATGGATGAAATAATGTCGCCATTTAGTTTATCCTTTTGTTGGGTTCTTTGATTGTTGTATTTGTGTAAGTCCCCAAAGGGAACAGCCCTGACCCAGCCATTCCCACGATGAGGATTAGGTCATGGATTCCCAATAATAAAAGAAGGGACGTTGGGAATTCGTCATCTCCATTGCTTTGCAATTTATGCAACGCTTAACTTCCCCTGGTGGTGAAATGCAATAAACGAACAAAAGCTCTTTCCAATCCAATAATGCAGAAACGAAAGTTTTTCGCGAGGAGTACCTGGTAGCCTTGGGGTTTTTTGCTTTATTTCGTTTCGCACATGCAACTGGCCTTTGGCTCACCCATGGCAAAGGCATTGTAATACAGTACACAGACGTCGTCATCGTCATCACTGTCGTGCACCAAACGTAAGGATCATTTGGTGATGAGCCATGAATGAACAGAGATCTAGTGGCCCGATATGGCGATTTTGTGATGATATCCTCGCAACGTATTTATGTTCCGCATTTTGCTGACGTTCGCTAGCTCGCAAGCGCAGAATTGAATGCCTCCGGGCCCATTTTCCAAATAGCTTGGCGCTCTGGTGTTTTAATTAGAATTCTTGGTCTTAAGGCGTTGATTAGCTTATATAGCTTTCTTCCCATGTGGCTGTAATTGTACACTTTGAGTCGCGTATTCCTAACCCCATTTCTAGCTCTTGTGCCTGACCTAATTCCCTCTGACTGCGACTATATTTACTCCCGTGTGGAGGCGGGGCTGAGCTTACGCAAATAATAGCAACAGGCAAAGAATTAAATACACCCGCCAAAAGCTCTAACCCGATTAATGGCCCACTCTCCACTGGGAGATTTCAAATTGGGACGGCATTCTCCCCGACTAATAAGCCAAGCAAGAGGAAGCTTAGGCTTATTCTTTCACCTAATTTCGGAATTGGAAAACTCTTGGAGGATTTGCAAAAGGATTCCGAATACTAACAAATTGCCTTCATTTCCGCCACTTTCAAAACCTAATTTCCTACGGTGCTAACTTGATTTTTTCTATTCCTGCAACAGGCTTCTAAAGTATTTGTTGTGTTTGTCCACGTGGTAGAAAGTGGGATCTGAAGGCCTTTTTGAAATCTTTAGATTCCACTATGCAACCATGAAGTTTTTAATCTGAGTCCACTTGAACCTTTCTTTTGTGTACGATTACCGGATAGCTGAGGCGTATTTGTGCAAGAGGAAAGCCAACATTCCACACTTGCTTGACAAGCTTGGGTGTGCTGCAGACAGCACAGACGCCTACGCCTTAAGGCACCGAAACAAAACGTACAGTTGTGCGACACCCACACACATGACATATCCATTCAACAATGCCTTCCATTCTACCGTTGAGTCCCTCTGCATATGAACATTACGGAGGTGTGTGTGGAAGTCTGGGTTTGACTTTAATTTCCCTTATTCATCGTCACCAGTCACCAACTGGGATTGGCCTGATTGTCTCTGTCCATATGAAACTGAGACAGAACCGTCAACATTGGCCAATCACAATTGTCTGTGTCCATATCAGGGCCTGATTGCATCATACCACTCCAGTGCACTTGGGCCAACTCTTGAGTCAAATGAATATGAACCTCAAGGACTCCTGAGAGGAAGGAGCATCTGAGCATGCGTCATCCTCACCATCATCATCAGCATGCGGGGTTAATTGAATCCTCCGCCCATACAGAAGCCCCAGACATTCCAACGGGATGAGCTAACGTCCTTTCTATAATGTTATTGTTTGGTTTCCATCTTGTCCCGAATGAATGAATTGGCAGCCCTTTGTCTCTCCCGGTGCAACAGACTCATACACTTAAACTGTACTAATCGCAAATCAACTGCTACTACGCACACGATCGAATCCACTATTTTTAGGCCTACTGGGAATTGGAAGTGACTCATATGCCCTGTATAGCAAACACTGATTCTCCAGAACTTCTGTTTTACTCGAACTATTTCCTTCTGCTCCTGAGTCATTCACGAGAGCTCCAGAATTCCAGCTAATTGTTACCAAACACAGGATTTGGCAATACAGTAGAATTACGATGCGCCACACCCATACATAGACTGTGAAACTCTGGACAAAAAACTGGACAAGGTCTTCTTCGTAACTGGATTGTGGACTTTGGCTTCCAACGTATTTGAGCTCTACGTTGCATTTCCTCAAGGCGTTCGGCCCGCCGTTTTTTAAAAGAACCAAGGGCGTGTGTGTGTGTGTTTATTCCCCATCTCCTTGGACGGAGGCTTGGCTTTTGTATACAAACAAAACGAGTGTTTGGCAGCCAGAAACTTAATTGCGAAAGTAGTGGGTTTATTTGGCTGAGGAATGGGGCTAAGGTCATCCCATTTTAACACAGCAGAAACCTTTGTTCCATCCCTGCGCCCGTCGTTTGGCACTTGTTAATAAAATATTGGCGGGAGAGTTTGGACGGTGCTGGCGCGGGAGTGACGGAAATAAATCGCATCACCTCAATTTACCTTTATGATTATTTAAGAGATTAAAGCCTCGTGTGCATGCAGACCTTCCCCTGTCCCCCTCTGCCCCCTGGACTACTTTGTCAGAGGAAGGAATGAGGAAATTGAGGTTTCTGCGTCTCAGCAAATCGAGGTCTTTTACACCTGTAATCCGCTACACGCCACAATTCCATTCATACATATAAGAGAACCAAGTTTGAATCAAACCGCCAAAACACACAATCATATCTTATCTCCCACTATCTATCAACTACGACTGCCTTTTGTGCCCACGTGTCCTAGCAAATCAGAAATTAATCCAACACGAGGCATTGGCGGGAAAATACTCTGATTTTTCCCTTAGATTAATCAGATTAGCCAATTTTTACGCTCTTAAATTTCTCACTTAAAACTCTCTTCAATTTACTCTATTACTCCCTTAAAACTTCCTTACATTCACCCCTTTTAAAACCCCTTTGGGTTCGAGCTCCGGGACTAGGAGCCTTATTCCGGAGTTTGAATATCTGCGGGAATCGCTGTTAATGAGGTTAAGGAGTTGTGTGTGGCGCCATTGATTTGAATTGGTTTGAAAGCCTAGACGCCGCCAATCTGATCCAATTGTGTTTGTTTAAGTGGTTATTGCTAAAAGTGTAGGAATCTGTGTTATACATGGAAATGGGATCTTTTATTTATTTGAAGAAGGTGCTCTTTTGACTCTTGAAGGGAAAGGAGGCGGAGGGAAATATAAAAGGAAATGAAAACCCAAGGACTTCGCGCCCTTCCTTGGCCGTCCATGCCTCATTGATTTTTCGCAATTAACCTTCGGATTGGCGTCTTCTCAAAGACACGGGCCGACAACAATGCCTGTTCGAATGCTCATCTCACTTTCCCCGTCCGCCATTCCTCCTTTGATCATTGTTGTGGGCCATGGATGGAATCCTTGGAATGTGGGAGCTCCATATGGGACATGGCAGCGAGGTGTGGAATATTCCGTTACAGCCATGAAAGAATAATGGGATGATGACCCCTTTCGCAAACTCCCAAATACCGTTAGACTCATCTGCAAGGAATTCACAAATCTCAGTCAAGGGAGATGCCCTGGAATACCCACATCCGCCACGTGCAAATACGTCACTTTTTCAAAGTTTCCGCAACTCCGGCTGCATCTATGGACACCCGGAACTCCCATTGTTTCCATCCAGAATTCCCAGAATGAAAACTAACGACGTCCGGAAAGGAAAAAGGATGACGGTATTGAGAGCGTTATTTTGCCAATTCACGTGCGAAAATATTTTGATGACGGCGAGAGAGGACAATAGGCCAAACACCTGTAAATCCTCTCTACGTCAATCGCATGAGGAAGATGGGAGCAAACGCTGTAATTAATTAATCCTCACTAAATGCTTTAGTCCGTATTTGCACAACCCAGGATTCCCAGGAAAATGCATACGCTAATGTAGGTTTTTTTTGGAGCAAAAATAGAATTGCAAAATATTCCATAAAGGTTTTTGGGAACCGAAGCAAAGGTAAATTCCCATTGTGGGAAAGCTGCATTAGGTTTTCATTCATTAAAGAAGTTGTGTGGATTTTTTGCAATAATTTCCGCAATGAATCCCTGGGAATGGAATGCAAAGAGCTAGGATCAAGTTCATAATTTACATGATTCATTTGACACTCTTTTGCAGAACATGCTTGCAAGAGTAATGAATGAAATGGAAGTTTTAAAGTAACATGGAAAATCAGGATAGTTCCTATAGGCATTTCCACACCCTTCATCTTCTCTGGTCGTTCCATTTCGAATAGACAAAAAGTGCCACTCCTGCCATTTCATGTTTTGAATGAAGCCACTTGATCACTATTCCCAAGTGTTATCGCCCATAGTCTCTCCAAACAAAAACTAAAAAAGTGCGTGGTTGAAAAATCAAGAAACAATAAAAGATCAACAAACCCTACAACTCTTCGGGTCTTCAGTTTTTTCTCTTTTTTTTTGCGAAATATGCAAATAAAGGCCATTGGCTTTGTTGCGAATTCAGCACCTCCTCATTTGAGATTAAGCGAAGAGGACAAAAGCCTCAAGGACGCCAACTCACTATTTCATCCTCGCTATTTTTTGCACTCTCAGATCACCATAAAGTTTTGTAATTTTTGCAAAGTTCAAGAATACGGAGACTAGGTTTATTCCCCGGCCCCAAAATATTCTCGGAAGCTCAAATATTGATTCTAGACATGAGCCAAGGAGGAAGAAGGGTTTTTTTCAGTAGTGCCAAATTCCCTTGTCTAAGGTTACGAAGTGAGGCAACACACTCCTAAAAATACATTTTGCGAATCTTAAAACAGATCCAGACACACGAGATCGGGACTTGAGATAGGGAAGAAGAAAAATGCAGACAAGGATTCGACCCAGACGGCGACTGGATGCAAGTGGCGATGGCTTCGGGTCTTGATGGGCTTAATTGAGGCTAATAAGAAGCTCTCCTGCTGGCTTTTGGCATCTTGAGCAAAATTCTAAACAATTCCTACAATACCCAAAGCAACGCCTCCACCCTCTGCAAATAAGACGAGAGTGGGTTGAATGTCAATATAATGACTGGAGGACGCATGCTCAGGTTCAATTGTCTTCCGAATATAGCAGAGGCGTTGATTCATTTCTGGAACTGGGACCAGATTGTCGTTACCCGTTTCCGCTGTCCATATGGAGAGTGCAGGAGCAAGTGGGAGTCTTTTTTAAACACCCACGCAAAAATCCTTGGGAAACTCCGCACATCTTCCAGTCGGAGAGGCTCTCATTAGGGAGTTTGAAAAGTGGCGCATTTCCTGGTTCCAATGGCTTCATCCTCCAATGGTCGCCTGCTCCAGATTTTTAGGCTTCGTTATCTCATTGTCGCCTTGAAAAATGTAATCAACCAATCCATCCCTCTTTCTCCAATCTCGTCCTACTTTTTAGTTCGTTGTAGTCCTCGTTTCAGAAATCAGGCTGGAGTGAGGCACAGAGGCCTTGGATTCCCAACATTTTTTTTGTAGGGTGGATTTCCTAATGTTAATTTTAATGCTGAGAAGACTCTTATCTGATTGGCAGGTGAGGCGCAAGTCCCGTTGAAGACATCCGTTGACGATAAAATTCAAATTCCGCCCCAATAACTTTTCTCAGGGATAAATTGCAATAAAAAGTCAACAACTTCCATTTCTGTGTAATATAACTTTCACGTCTTTTATTTTTCGGGTATTGCATTGCTTCATTTTTCCACTACGAATCCAACAGTAGTGACAACAAATTCAATCTAATTTTAAACATTCCATTTCACTCCTTTTAGCCACTCCAGATTAATAATCGCTAATAAATTATAATAATTAGTACAAAATAAATTCTGATTCAGAAAACCCCCAAAAGGAAAATTAATCATAACCAATTCAGGATCTTCATAGATCGTAGATTAAATTTACAAAATACAAAAAAGGTTTGTCCCCATAAAGGAGATTTCCACCAAATAACTTTTATAAATAAATTAAACACCAATTATTTTTAATTTTTTCACTCCTAGCCTTTCAACTCAGTTCGTTTCGTTCCCCTCCTGCGAATAGCACAGCAAAGCATTACCTCAGTATCTAACACTGCTTGTCTATCAGAGTAGCCTGCGCATAAAACATCGGACTTCAGATCAAGGGCGCAGGCAGTCACGCGCGCCAATTTTTAAACACACTGTCCCTGTCTTCTGTGTACTGCGCGTTCCGTTTCCATTTTTATAATTTTCTTTAAATATTTTACTATAAAAATAATACTCTATATGTTCAGTCGAAACAGAAGGGGTCTGAAGGGTCCCTCCAGCCTTACCCCATCCCAAGTTCAAATTTCCCGGGATTTGGCCATAAGATTACAACAAAGTCCGGTGAACTTGAAATTGAGCCTTTTGATTGAAAACGAAGGGAACGCGAAGGTTAGGTTAAAAGGGAGCCCTTCATCAGAGAAATCTGTCTGTACAATCCCTGTATTAAACTTATTGTTAACAATTTATTAACACGCACTTATGCTAATCCAAGTCTGTAGTAATAGGCAACTCACCACTTTAACCTACTTAACGTTTTACCTGGCGACCAGGGCGAACTAGTAGTATACAGTGGTTGACAAAAAAAACAATGACACAAAATACATATGAAATTCTATTAGCTCCGTGATTTAATCCGTAGGATTTCAGTACGAAAAAAGTGGTTGCCTAAGAGGAGGCGAGAGAGGGGGCCACTCTGAAAAATCTGAAGTTTTTTTTGCACGTACTTGACCAATTTTGGCAACCCAGTACCCCTCTCAGGCGCGGGGGATTATGAAAAGTTGAGTAGAAAATGGGACGTAGGAAATGCAGGGTGGTATAAATACGTGTGATTCTGATCTGCTCGTTAAATTAACTAGATAGGAATTTGATTCTTGGTGGAGTTGTGGGTGTCACGTGGTTACGTGGGTGGGGCGGGCGTGACTAAGAAGCCTTGCTGGACTAAATCTGGGGTATTGTGGAGCATTGATGACTTCGTCGGGTGCTCGGGTGGGTTTGAGGAGCTAGAACTAGAACTCGTAGTCGTCGATGAGCCAGACTCGGAACTATTCGAGCTACTGCCGGAACTGCTCGGAGCAACTTCACCTGAGGAGGAGGGCACATCCCCGTTCCCGCTTGCAGCCGGACTTGAAGTTGGGGTCTGCTCCAGTGGAATTGACATCCAGGCATGGTTCATAATTTCCTCAAGACTGGGTCGATCTCCGGGTCGGACTTTCAAACAGGAACGAATCAACTCCTGACATTCTGCAATTGAGAGAAAAACAAAATGGTGGTCAGACTGGTGTGCGGCTTGGGTTTAGTTCCGCATTTCGAGTCCCATTCCAATGGGGAAGTGGGCTCCTTCTTTGTGGGTTAATTTAATTCATTTGGAAAGCCTCGTAATGAGCTAAACGGGAGTTGTTTTGGTAATGAGGAATTCATCAAGGTAAGAGAGAGGCGCGAGGCTATAGATTTGCGCATGACAAGAAAACTTCCGCCTCTCCTTGAAATTATAATTAAGAGCTCAAGCTCAAAGTCCCTCAACTAAAGTTGGGTACAAAAATGGACAAAATGGATGCTGAGATTCCTCACCTGAGCTGAGCGTAGTTCGGAAGGTGACTTCAGCTCGTAGGATTTGCTCATCTTTTTCAAAAGGAATGTCTCCGCAGACCATGTCAAAGAGAAGGATTCCAAGGGACCAGACAGTGGCTGTTCGTCCATGGTATTTCCCCATTCGGATCCATTCTGGCGGAGCATAGACTCTCGTTCCTAAAATAAAAAAAATATCAAAAATCAGTTTACTCTGACTTAAGTGCCCCCTAAGAAAAAGCAGGGTTTAGGAAGCCTGGGAATCCACAGGTAAAATGGCTCCCATTCAAAAAGACCTTTTGCTCTAATTTCCTTTCCATTCAAAAGGGCTCAGGAAGCCAAAGACAATAGAGTCCCTAAGGATACCTTGGGACCATTTCCTTTGTAAACGTCCAACGCCGAAGAAAAGTACAAAAAATAAGGGCCTGGCGGGACCCTTCCAAGCTCCCCAAGTCTCCCTCCAAAAGTCCACACAAAAGACCGAAATCCACCACTCATCCTCCATAGTCCGAAAACCCTTGGAATTCGGAGGGGATTTTTTGAAAAGCTCCCTAAATTCCAGGAGGATTAGAGCCTGAAATTCTTCAAGAATTTTAACCGCCTTTCGACCTTTGGGAAATGTGTCCAAGAGAGGCCACACTCAGAGTTGGTTACTGCCAAACAAGAAGAGCGTCTAATCAAACTGATGGAGGAAACAATTAAAGGCTCCCCCAGGGGAAGCTGAGACATTTCATCACCCGCACCCGGGAGAGAGAAGTTCCAAACACAACTCACGCCCCCCAGAACTTTCTCTTTGTCCTCAACTACTGCAAATCCACTGGAGCCAAGTTTCCAGCAGTTCCTCAGCCTAAGCATGTCATTGACTCCAAATCCTTTAATTTCTGCCTACCAGTTTTGATTTTGGTCACGGGGGGACACAATGCTGATTCCGTGCTAACCGAGTCCCTCCTCATAAGAATGCTTTCTTCTATGGAGTGCTACAGAGTGTCTGAGATTCAGACAAAACCCCTCAAGAGCCAAGGAGTCAAGGTCGGTTAACATCAATATGGACAATGGGAGGAACACACAAAAAAATCATAAACTCCCACCTGAGCTCCTTTGCAAAAACAAGCATATAATCCCCTCTGAACTCGTCTCGTTGGAATGTCACTCGAGTCAGTGACCCTGAAGATTCTTTGGTCGACCTTCACAAACAACGACAATAAGGAGTGGTCAAACTACCGACCAAGTGTCCACCTGGATAATGCCAAGCAGCAGGGAGTCAAGTTATGAAAACCAGACAGAAGAACCAAAATCCAGTTTCCTCATCAGCCTAGGCATGAATGGGCTGCCAAGGATTAAACAAAAGGCTTAAGAGAATGGCTACTCTATCGACAATAATTTCACTAATTAGCTCACTATCTCAACTGTAGAATGAGATCATGAAAACATCAAAGAGAAACCAGCAGAGTAACACTGTCTCAAGAATTTAATTGGACCGACAGACTCATTACGACTCTTACAAAACAGATAGACAATTAAATAAACTTTTAAATGAAAAAAAAAGGCTTTTAAACCGAGGTTCGTGGCTCTAAACTCTTCGCAAGAGAAAGAAGAAAGCTTTTAGATGTCATTTCCATGGACACAAAGGCGGTTCCACCGACCTGGCCAACTCCCGTTAATCGATGGATGGCCAGCTCAAGGTCTTTTGTGTATTCCTTCCATTCCTAGTAGAAAATTGACAATGGAATGGGAGTGAAAGGCCAATCATTGGAGAGAAGTCCTCGCCTGTCGACGACGCTTTGGCCTTCACCTACTTAATAAGACCGACTTATCATCACCAAACACCAACACCAGAATGCTAAAAATCAGCCTCAACTACTTCCATTGGGACCGAAATGCATCTAAAAAAAAACCCGCCGTGTGCTTCATTTCCAAGTTATTAAAAGACACTTAGGGAAGATCTGGGTCAGAGAGAGGCCTGATTTGAATGAGAATAAAAGATTCATGATTCATGTTGATTGTCAACTGCAGTTCCTGTCATGTAGCCTCTGACCCTACCTGGAGTGAGTTAAATGTCACCACTTCCTACCACTGAATTTCTAATGGGAATGGAGGGACTAATGGGGACATGTTTTGTCGTTGACTTCCGACTTGTCTTAATGAAGGGAGTTATAAGTCCATAAGGCTTGAGGAGCTCCTAATTGGACACTTTCATCAATGGCCATGTAACCTTAGAAAAGGCACGAGTTACAAATAGACAAAAAGTAAATAATGGAGGAAACTCCCACGACTTGCATTTCCCACGAAGTGGACGAAGGTAGAAAAAACCCTCTCGAAATTTCGCAACTCGCTTCTCAATTATAGTGGGGCCAATTACGAAGCTAAAACTTTTGTGCACATGCGCCTAACCTTCATAAGCTACACACGTTAGGGTACTGTCACTCTCATTAGAGCCCGAATGTCCTTGTCCAAGGTAGAATGACAGGAAAGGTGTACAACAATGGACTCAATTGAGAACCGTGTAGACGCGGTGGCCCTGACGTTCCTGAATGACGTACTTCACTCTCTGCCACTTCACAAAGTACCACAATTATTATTACGAAGCATCGACGCATCCTCCTGCAAAGGTTTCATCACTCTGTAATTCCCCAGGAAGACAATGATCCGTATTTACATGGAAACGGAATATAATGCCCTTTAGCCTTACTACGCCGCAGCCTAGATATTTCTGGAAATAAAGTTCTAGAAAGGCACGAGAAAGGAACTTCGTTCTGGAACTCGTGATGTTGACGTCATGTGTTCCATTTCTCTGGAAAAGGTTTCATCGTCACTACTTTGTACGGCGTCTTACTGACGTCTGACGTCATTCCTTGACTACTTATTATTGGATAAAGACAATCCCCTTTGTTTACAGTCAACAAAATCCACCCATGACTCATGATGTCATCACTTTCCTTGCATTTTAAAAGTCATGGGCAACGACGAATTCCGGCGAAGGTTTCTCCCTAACTGGCTTTTACGCTTCCGCTTCTGTTCGTTTAATCGAGTCAATTTCTGAGGAACGATTAGTCTGCGTATATTGTTATGTAGTAACATGACCTCAATATGAAAACAAGAAGGATACGTCACGAGGATTGAGCAGGTAAGCAGGAATTCCAAGTAATCGAGAAGGAACACAAAAAGTACAGTTCACTTTCTACTCTTCTCCTCAATAATTATGTTCCCCAGGGGGAAGTCCAATGGAAAGAATTGTTGTCCGAGTTACATTTCCCGTTAAAAGAACGGTTCATCATGACTTCCAGAGAAGTCTTATGTTGACCTCCTATCCTTTAGAAGGCTTCGTCTTAATCACCTTCTCTACTAGTACTAATTGAGAAATCCTAAATGACTAGTTCTCTAGTACTTTACCAAGAAACTTTCAATTTTCCTCATCAACACAAGCATACGTCAGCTTATGATTATCCCATTCATAAGGAAATGAAAAGATCAAAATGTACGTTTGTAGCAGCCCTGAAATGACGAGAGCATCTACCTAGCTCGTGTTAAGTCTGCTGGACATGATTGGTATGAGTCCAATTCACCTTGGAGTTTAGTGCACTTCCTGCCTTCCCAGCTATTCCGAACACCAAGTGTTTGGATTGTTCGCTTTCTATCGTGTAACAATGCCACTTTGTGTATTTAGATCAAAGCATCAAAGCATTCCGCTTGGCTTGGAGGAAAATAGGTCAACCTCATCCTTTTACAGAGCCCGATCGAAAGTAGCTCAACCCAAGAGCCAGCCTACATTAGACCTACATACAGCCTCTGTGAAACCGGAAGGAGGAAAGGAATGCGGAATCGTTGGAAGAGCATAGCAGGGACTAGTTTACTAATATTTTGGATGATGTCACTTACCATCAAAGTCCGTGTAGAGTGACTCTCGCATCATGGCTCCAGAACCAAAGTCAATCAACTTTAGATTATGCGACTTTGAATCAACCAGGATATTCTCATCCTAAAAACAACAAAAACATCAACATATTTTATATATGATTAAATAAAACCATTATTATTATTTTAGAAAGTATGAATTGTGTAAGTGGGGGATCAATAAATAGTTAAATGGGAACTGCCATCCAACCCTTATCAGGCACAGACTGGGTTTCATCATTCTGCGTACAATTCTGTTGTGATAATGCTTCCAAGTATTCCTAATAATTAGTCAATAGGAGTTGAGCAATGACACCGTGAGGTCCCTGATTGATTGGTCCATGACGACATCCTCCCATGGGGTTTACCCAGATGGAAAACTTTGTCATATCCAGCTTGACTCCCACCTGGAGGCATTTCATAATCCAAACTCCCTTGTCATGTCAGCCAACAATGTCAAGTGCTATGGGATATCCTAATGCCCACAGTGAGGAACACATTCCTCCAGTTACAACTGGATTTGGCTAATTCAGTCACTCTTTGGACCAATCCAGTTTCCTCTGGGCTCTGATTGGTTAGCGGTAGTTAGGAGTCTAACGTAAATTATCCCACTTTGTGTATGCCATTGAGGTTTACTCTGGAATTCCCCACAGGAAGAAAGTGTTGATAGAAACAGGGAGTCCTTCAACCCAATATTTCCTTCCCAATTCCAGCCAATTCCCGTTAAGCGGAGTTTGGTGGTTTCCTGGAGTTTGTATGGGGGAATGAATGAATTTGAACTTCCTTACCTTGATATCTCGATGGACGACACCCGCCTTATGACAGAGGATGATTGTGGCCACAATCTGACGAAAGAACTCTCGGGCAGTGTACTCGTCAATCAAGCCCTTTTCAGTGATGTAGTCAAAGAGGTCCTTGACAGGCTCAGGCCGTTCCATGACGATGATAAAGCTATCGCTTCGTTCAAAGTAGTCCAGCAGCTTTATCACGCCTTCCACGTGAGACACTTTCCGGAGAAGACAAACTTCCAAAGGAACACGGGTCCCATTCATCTGCAATTTATCAAAAAACAAATTGTAATTAAATACAGCCATCCATTTCTATGAGGTCATGAGCGCATTGACAACTCCCACGCATGAGCAATTCATTCATTCATTCCCTTACAATCATCCATTTCTATTGAGATGATCAACTGAGCATGAGTAATGAACAGATCTCGTCCGGAACTAGGAAAATAGCATGACTCATGTTCCCCTTTGTTTTGGCGGATGTGCAAAAAGTGGGGATTATTTGGCATTGTGAGTTCCACGTCATTCCAAGACGCACCAACCCCGTGACATCCCGCTAATCTCCATTACGTAACTGTAATTATTCTGAAAGAATCCTGAGAAACGTAAATAAACGCCTTGCCTCCTTCTCTTGACCTCTGGACTTTGTCCCTCCTTCTCTCCTTTATCTTTCCTGTGACACTTTGGATTAAGTTGGACTTTTACTTGAAATACCCAGAGGCCAAGGCAGCCAAGGAACTTTGTCACTCTGCTCTGACGTAATTGGCAAATGTTTCCCATCTATTCCATTCCACACACGCACAAATAAACAATATCCCAACAAAAAGCTTCAAGGACGCCTTAGCAGGATATTCAATTTCAAACTCACTTTCCGCATTTTATGCAGCAAATAAATATGATTAACTCACCTGAACCCATTCAGTGACTTTGGACTTTGACACGTGCTTAATTGCCACCTGCGAAAAAAATGAAGTTAGGAATAAACACCCAGAAATCCCAAGTACCCATTTCATCAGTGAAGCCATAATTAATTTTATTAACTTACGGGATGGTTATCGCGGATGCGAAATCCAGCGTAGACAATGCCGAATCCCCCTTGACCAAGGACATGACCTAGCTTGTAGGCCTTTTCAAAGGACTCCTTTGACATGACTGCAAGTGGAACAAATTAAAAATCAATTAATCAATCAATTCATAAACTTCGGAGCACTTAATTGGTACAAATTGATTGGATTCTGTCTGTAATGAAGAAATTTAAAAACGAGGCTAGGAAAAAAGGATGAAAAAAGAAGTGAATGCGAGTGTCTTGTGATGACCAACGGGCGGAATGCAGTTGGCGTGGCTAGACATTTCTCGGGGTGGATGACCCTGGTCCAGGGAGAAAGAAAAAGACGCACATGCCTCATGTGTATATAAAAAACAAGAGCGTAAACTCAATGGAAGTGAGTGAGGGGGTTTCTACCCGATAGTAAAAAGAGGCGGGTAGATCCCCACTACCTCCCTGGCAAGAATGCATGACCTCCGAAAGGCATTGTTGTGAGGTACCTATCTCCTTCTCACCATCGCACCCGGACCGGGGCTGTCCCGGCCCCCTTCCTCCTCCTGAAGACGCCAACTCCTTTCCTTCTTTTGTTGTATTTTTATAAATGCACTTTCCTCACTCTGGCTAAATGCAATTTGGAAATTTTGGGGAAATCCAACAACAGGAATAGAAAATGGCCTTTGCCCTCGATAATATTTCCTATTGTTATATTTCCTATTCTGAAGTCCATGGCAACCCGTTTCTATGTCAGGTGACATTTCCTAACTCATAAGTGTGATGATGAGTGTTGACAGGAGGGACTTTGTTTCATGTGATGATTACATGAGCCATCCGTAGTCCACATGACGCTCTGATTCAGCATGATCCGAATGTGATGAATGAATGGGCGCATTAGGAAGATATACAAAAGTACAAACTCCATCATCCTTCCTGACCTATGCACAAATCCATGCAAATCTGAATGTTTACAGGAGGTTATGAAACTTATATGATTTGGTTTGAATGAAAGGGTAGTAAAATGTGAATGTTATTACTCTTTGCGTGTAGAAACAATAGGATGGAAGTGAAAGCGTTCAATGTTTACCTCCGTTTCTTTCGTAGTCGTAAGGTGGGTAAGAGTGTGACCTCTCGGATGAGTTTTCCTTAGTGGCAAAGATCCTTAAACAAGGGTCATCACTTAAACACTGGTGATGTGGACTATTGTTATTATTGGAACTATGAGATTTGATTGAGGAAGAACTACACATTTTAGATTTAGAATTAGCACTAGATCCACTGTTATTGTTTAGACTCGAATTGGATATATGATGATCCAATTGGTCCAGATCTCCTAAACCGAGTCGATTGCAGTAGCTAGATTCTGCTAGCGCAGTTGGGCCAGGTAGATAAGTGTAAGAGTCAGAGGCGTCGTCGCAGCGCTCATCAGCCATAGCCATCCTATCCTCATGATACAGAACCGGAAACTGATGTTTCATTGAAAACGGATTCGGGGAGGAGGAAGTAGCTCCAAGGACAAAAGGACATGTAAGTTATGTCACAATCCAAGCACAAAGTCCAGGCTGGTCCAATAAGGCCCTTTAGCTTTTTGAGATGATTGAGAGAGAAATGGAGGTTGGAGTAAGGAAGCAAATGTCCCTTGACAGTTCCCTTTGAAAGTAAAACTGCAGTTCCTTAATTGAAGTAGAAACTGACTTTCACTTTACTGTTGTGGCTCAGAGTCCAATGAACTTAAACACACAAAGTAAATGCAACCAATTTGCGACTGTGTGGATCCAGCTCAAATGCCAAACTGAAGTTTAGTTCGTCTCAACTTCCCAGAGATATTTGGGAGGTTGGGGTTGGGCGACGGGACTTTTGAGTCGGGGGCGAAAGAGGGAAAATATAAGCAGCTTGCAGACATTGACCGTAGAACGTCACCGCCGTGAATTCTCCCTCCCAAAAAGACCAGATGAGTAATTGCCCTCTATCCCCATGTCTGGCGGGACGCGTGCCAGCCCCAGGTCACCATCTTGACCGACCAATCCCTGGGCCTACGTCAACTACGCCACGACATCTCCGTATTCTAGGGGAAATCCAAAGTCAGGTCAAGGCTGCTAGGAGTCCCTTAGAAGTCCCAGACAGTGGATCTGTTTGGTACTGCGGCAGTGGCACTGCGTCGTTTTCCTCCTCCCCCTTTTGCTGTGAGTTGCAGTGCTTAGTGGCATCGACCCAAATGGTGCCGTCATACTCAAAAACCCCAAACTTTCCCGCACAGCCTCTTCCCCCATGCTTCGTAGTATAGCGTAAAGACGCCTTATTTGAAGAGAGAGAGGGTATTTGTATTTGGGGAAAAGGACCAATGCGGAGCCATGGCGGGACTAAGCTCTGGGGAAGCCACCTTACCCCTTCCCCATTGAAAAACGCAAGGGGAAGACTTCAGTAAAACTGCGATGGCTCCAAATCCACAGTTCCCGTCACAACAAAAAAAACTTGGATCGTATATAGTAAAAGGCCTGGGAGTCTAAAGTAACGCTCCGTTCGGAAGAACTTACTAACACTAGGAAGGACATTCATACCAGACGAATTCACTACAAAAGAATCTTAGGCCTCCATTCCATTGGCATTGCAAGAAGCAAGGACGAGAAAAAGTTCAAGTCTAAATACAACTTTACTTCCCAGCCAAAATCCCAGGCTCGGGAGTCCCTGATGCCCACTTACTTCCCTTATGTCAAAATTACACTGAATTCTTGGCATATCAAACAATAATAACAATAATAATAGAAACAATGACTCGGCTGTCTGGCGCCGTCTCTTCAAATCTGCATATCCGGATGAGCGTAGTTGGTGACAGAGTTTGGCATGAGAGGAACAAAGGAATGTGTGTTTGTTTAATTGGGTCAAATCTCATCAGTCTCATTCCCTACTTGATTCTTGGCAAAAGACAGGTCAGACAGGATGCTTGTTTGGCCATTGTCCATTGCAGCCTATTATTTGTCCCATGGTGTCAGTGGGTGGGAGTGTCTGACTTCTGGAAGGATTTATCTTGGTGGCTTCCACTCTTTAAGTGACTGCGGTTGAGCCACTCCAAAAAAAGGAGAAATGTCATTGGCTCTCGTCTCCAAATGTCTCGTCGTGGTCAGAGATTAGTTAACCTCTTATAAATAAACCAGGACTTTCTCAATACAACAAGCAAAATAATCAAAATGGGATTTCCCGTTGGTACAGACAGACACTACAAATAGTCATGCCTACAATCCTCTCGAAATCCTGCAAATACAGGGATGCGAATTCATTCAAGGAGGGTGCCCTTCATTCCAAGGCTATTTCATTCGGCCTATGATAGTATGGAAGACTGGACAGGGAACTGATGCCGGGTTAAGGACTCATCGCCTGACTCCACGCTACATTGATAAAGGGCCCAAGGCGGTGAAAATTCCTGGGAAAATATGAAGAACACACCCTATCATCGCCTTAAGTCGGGGTTAAGTAGGGGCTATTCAATTACTATCAACTTACTATTACAAATGCCAGGCAACTGACCGATACCTTCCCAAGGTCACCGTCTTCTACTCTTCAGCCCTAAAGGGAAAACTGTGGAAAAACGCAAGGGTCGAAATACACAGACACGACGTCCAGGACACGCCAACTCCAAAGTACTTAAAAATTTATGCAAACGCACACGGGTCACTGACCCTTTCCCCTACATGAAATGTTCGGATTCCAATTAGATTCAGAATTGAGCAATTTCAGGAATACTACGGTGTTGAATCGCACTGACGATTCAGTGCGATTCAACGCACAAAGGGAATGTGCCCTTGACATGAGTAAACTTTTTTTTTCCATTTTGATTAGGATGCAGAATGGTGCTGGACATTGTAGATGTACCGATTACGGATTGTAGGAATGAGGACAGTTACTAATTGGAATCAATCTTTCAGTGTCAAAGGACGTAATATGTAAATCCCATCTTCTCCAGTTTGACCAAAATGGGATAAATATCACCACCCTTCAAGTATTTTTGGTCTGTGGTTTGAAGGCGGCGATTCCTTCGTCGCATGGTACAGTATAAGTTGAAATTCCCTAACGTTGATCTCCTCGTTTGAGGCTGAGTGAGCAAGTCAAAGTCAGAATTCTTCAGAGATCATCTCCATCTGCATCTCGGCGTCCTTTTTTTCTTTCTTATGAAAGGCATGATGGACCAAGTGCCCCCTGCTAGTCCCCTTCAGGAATGTAATCTAATCCTTTCCTTCCCGCCGGATTTTCTATGCATGCTTCCCATTCCCACCAAAATCCACCGCCCCGAAGGTAAATGTGTAAAAAACAATGGAGTAAACGTGTAAAAAAGTTACCTCCAAAATAATGGGAGGGAGGCTACGGTCAGTGGCTCTGGAAGATGGAGAAGAGGCCTTGCATAGTTTCTTGATCTCTTACTACGATCAAGTAAGCGGTGGACTTGGCCTCAAGGACCTTGACTCATACCATAATTACAAACAAAGAACGGAGATTTTTAAGGAGATCGTATGTTATAAATACGACGCAATTCTATGGATTTCACCCGCTACAAAATGAAGAGGGACCGAGGTCACCGCCCTGCCTGACTCATCCTCACAACACCCATCTACGTCTTCATCAACGGCGGCGTAGTTGGACGGTTTATAGTTTAGTTGGAAATTGACCTTTTCCACAGTCCTGACAGGTTGTCACTGGATCTAAACTCGAGTTTAAATCAAGGTCTGTCTTCGGCCTGGATCAAGAATCCTTGCCTTCCTGACAGTAGATGTAGATGATGAAAACAAAATGGGAGAGTCCTTGCAAAAACCAAAGACGCTGACACCATCTCCTAGATGTAAACATTCCCATGAATTCAGATCAAATCAGCAACCTCATATACAACCTGCCATCCCGTGTCCTGTGCTTTTAATCACAACATACTCTGATCCCTATATGTCTTTAATTAAAAAGAGGCGTGTGACCTTTTTCGCAAAGCTTGTACAACTGTCAACGGAAAAATCTTAAATGTTGAGGTACGTATGACATCCCGCCTTTGTTATGACAAGGAAAAAGGAGTTTAATAATAATTAATTCTGTGCCTCTTTGAAGTGCCAAAAAACCACAGAGAGACACCGACGCATCCTTCCTTTTGGCACTTGTTCTGAATTACAAATTCAGTGGAGGAGGATGAAATATCTCCTTCCATAATGACATGATTATGCAAAAATCTTAGATTCAAAAATCCTATAGGAACGGAGAGTCAAGGAGAGGTCAAAGAGGGTTCCAGAGGAGCTCATCAACATTATGAACTGACACTTGACAGCTCCGCCTTGAAAACAATAGGACAAGGAACTCATTTCTACTCGGCGCATTAATTAGCGTAGTCTCAGTCTGCGACGTAGAACGGCGGCGACGGCGGAGAAAGTCCCCACCTCACATAACAAAGTTCCGCTTGGTGGTGGTGAAGCTACACTTCTATTCAGACCCACGTGGGTGATTTCTCTGGAAGAAGCGCCCACGCTGGTGACCTTTCCCCTTTCCTTCCAACACCGAGGCCTTGGAAGTAGCACACGGGCAGAGTCCAAAGTCCAATTCTACTCCGCAGCACCACCGGGCTTTCCCCGTGCTTTCTCCGAGGTCAGTGTAACAACAAAAGCCAACACACAAAAACCGTATACACCAACTTTCTCCGTCTTTGGAAAGAGGCACGTGGGAGACTTCTGGAAAACACATGACGATGACACACCAAACAAACCATGCAAACCTGACATATAAATGTGTAAAATCTTTCTGTTTGCTCCAATCGCAGAAATCATTATTATTAACGACGCATGGAGCATCATGTGAAAATAAATTGAAATCATGTGATACACCTTTCTACGCTGATTGGATCCATGCGAAATCATCAGATACTGAAACTCATTTATTGACTACGGAGAAAACTCTGAAAACATCAACAAGCAACAAACAAGCTAGAAATCTTGGATTTTGTCAAAATATTTCTCCTTTATGGAACTCGTCGTAAATATTGTTCAGCTCTCTCTTATCCAGGAAGAAATGCCTTTTTCGTGTTTCCTACGAAAGCTTCGCAAACTACGGTTTCTGGAAATATTTTGTTTTTTCAAGCTATATGGACTTGTTGCTTTCCTGAATCCAAGTTGCATACGGTCGTTAATTAGCAGTTGTGTGTTGCACAAATAATCACCCGCCCACGTGGAAGCATTTTACATCCTTTTCCTGTGAAAGTCAGTTATTCTGCATACTCAAGAATGCGACTAGGAATTACTTTTAACAATTAGCGAGAATTTTAAGAGAGAAAAAACGAGGTCATGTACATATACTGACATGTTTCCAAGAATTTAGTGCTTATAACTCAAGCCCTGCTTTCACTGCCATGCGAAAAATATTTCTGGGAAAAAGTCTTTCTCCCTCAGACGTCATCAAAGTGAATCAAACGGGGAAAACCAAATGGATTCCGGAGAAAGGACCTTGGGGAAAGTTCAATGAATCTTTCCACTCTTATTCTGTTGGAAAACAACATAACCGCAAAGGATTGCATTAGTTATTAAGGTTATTAAAGTTGATGTAAGTGATGCCTTAAGACGACGAGACTATAATAACTGTCTCTGCCAACTTCATCAAAGGATAATTTGCAAAATCTTAAGACGAGAGCCAGGAGGAAATTAAGGGAGAGTAATTGGCTCTTACTTTCTTCCTTTTGATGAAGGAAGTTAGGATGAATTGAATTGAATTAAAATCCTGCTCAGTGGGCACTTGGCCTTGAGTCCAGGTCAACAAACCCTTTGATCCCATTAGCATCTCAAAAGACTTCCCAAATCCACTTCCTTCAGGGAAGGGATCAAAGTCACTTAAGAACAACGCCACAGGTAGAAAGGCAGGTCACGACGGAAGTTGGTCTTGACACATGAAAGAATCTTAATTAGTTGTCAAGGGAAAGTTGACAGGAGCCTGGTGCACTTACAACCTCTACGCCCACAGTCCCTCTTTGTCTTTTCCAAACAAAAGGAGAAAGTCCTTCAATAACAACGGTCAACAATTATCAATAACCCTTGCCTAAAAGCTTTTAGAATCTATTTCACCGTAAAAGAAACATGATCCTTCAAAGGAGAAATGTTTCATATTTATTGACAAGTCCTTCGCCCCTTTGTTCAATACAAAGTCCACCCACCCCATCTTATTTCAATTTCCACCCACGGATTGTTTAAAAAAAACATTAGTCGACGTGTGGCTGTCTGAATGGAAATACCCGTACGGTTAATCCCGGAGATTCTTTGAACAGGGCTTTAAAAAATGCTCCAGACTAGACGGACTTGCAAAAATCCTGGGTGGAATTCCCTTATAGAATGTCAAAACCAGAACCACGCAGCCACAGAGATTAGCACCCGTGGCTTTCCCATTTCTCTGATTACAACTTCCGTTTTTCCCGAATCATGACGTCAGTCATCAGCAAAATTTGGTGTAAAATCTTAGAATTTAATCAATCGAAAGCCATCGAGGGAGTGACTGACTACTGCAAAATATCAGTGCTAAGGGATAGAGCGCACAGATAGCAAAGAGTGACGCTGATTCTCAGCCACGGCTTTTACGCCATCTCCCAGGGACGCCAGAAACTCCAGTCGTAGTTCATTGAATTTGCCTATTGAGTTCAAACTCTATTTAGATTACAATCAACCATTTTTTAAATGATGACTAAAAAGAGTGGTTTGTTTTCAAAGTCCAGTGAATTCCCTTGACTCTTGAACTAGGAAGTGCGTTGTATAAACAAAGCAGGGAGACCAAAGGACAGGCCAAGGCGCTTTGTTTGACACTTGATGATAAGATAGGCACGTAAATCTTTATAAAGTTAAGGATCATCGTTTTCTTCACACCCTCAAATGACTCAATTGTCAGGCGATTAGGAACCAAACATTAAACGAAGCCCGACATCCGCTTCATCATGAAAAATCAGTAATGAGTGATATGACAAATTAATTGGGAGAGTCCGGGATTGGAGTATTGGAGAAGAAAAAAAAACCTTGTTGGCGTCAAACGCCTCATCATCACGTCTCCTTTGGTGTCGACTAATCAGGTCACTTAACTGCTGGAAATGACCCGAGAATTGTGCAATAGTCTCATAACGAACTTTCCCACGACGGAGACTGAGAAAGCTGGTGGAATCGAATCCTAAGCAGTAAAAACGGCTCATTTATCATTTCCATGACCTTTACTGGCGGGTCAGACATTAAAAGGCCAATGTCAGCCAATCCTAACTCTGTGTCTGATGTGAAATTAATGAATCATTAATGGGTTCATGAGTCTCCGGGTCATGAGCCAGACGAAGGTCAACGCATCTATAACCCTTGTAAATGGGAATCAACCTGACCGGAAACTGAAATGTATAGGAAATCCTACTTTAGTGCACTTCCAGATTGGGGTTGCCGGTTGCCGACTTTAATAAAGTTTGAATGAACTTCCTTCCTGTCTCTTTTCTGAGGTTATCAAGTCCGTTAACCGTTAAAGACGCCTTAGGATAGTCCTTAATTTGCTATAGACGCAAAAAACTCGCAAAGGGCTCTAAGTAGCCAGACAGTAGAAAAGTACTAGTGATTAGCCTGATTAGAAGCCAAAGGGACGCGTCAATCCAGTCCCGCTCTGCTACGCATTTATACAATTTTGCATCCCCAAATGCACAGAAAAAGTGCTCAATGAATTTGATTTTTATGGCAAACGAAATATGACGCTTTTTCATGAAAATATGAACCAATTTTTAAAAATGATGGATGGTAATTTGTTTTTGAGTGATTAAATGTAGACTTGCCTTTGTCAAATAGCACCCCGTAGTCAACATCGTCTTCATGGAATCCATTGCTGGGAATAGAGTCCCCGGTGTCAGCTATATTGAGGGCCTTCATGGCCGAGGTGACTGCAGAAGCTGTTGTGTCACGGGAGTTCATCCTGCTCAAGATTTCTGTATCGATGACAATTGGACGACTGTTCGAAGATCGATGATCTGATGTCGAATGAAGAGAAAACGAGCTGGAGACTGGCTGGAGATGCTCATTCGATGGGGCACTCCGTGTGTCGGCAAACAGACAGGACAGAGAAACGGCGCCAAAACCCACACTCCTTTTAAAAACCAACACAGCCAAACATGGCACCCAGAGGTGGGCTAAACCTACTCTTTACCCTTCACATAACACTCTCACTCACCTTCTAAATTACAACTTTTAACCATCCAATTATTAATTCATTAATACAGTCTGTCAATACCTTTTTATTAAAAACATTCCCAGCTTGTTTTAATAAAAAATATTCAGTCTGAATAAGTTACTTGGCAGTAGGTGACTGGCTATTCCATTTTTAATTTATATATTAATTTATATTAGTATTCTCCAAATTACAAGAATCAAAATACAAATACAGAAGTTAGTAGTATCTTTTATTTACATTATATGTAGGATTTTAAAAATACGTTTCTGGGACAGGGAGAGCTGGTAAATGAGAAAAGTGTACGACAGAAAGCCTGTTTAGAGCTTTTGTTTATTATAATAAATAAATGTAATTTATGATACAATTAAGAAAAATAGGTTACGTTAATTATAGTTTTCTATGAATGCACTGAGTATAAATTGTGATAAAACTAACTCAATTCTGTGTCTTTTGATGATTTAAACTTGAGAAGTGCGAAAGGCGAAGCTCCACTGCCCATACCTTCCACACACGGTGGGTTGAAAATGAATGCAAAAAGGAAGAATTTATTTCAGGAACTCCTCCTCCGTCCGTCCTTCCTCCTCCACATTTCAGAGACTTCACACGTTATCGGTTGATGTGGAAGGGATCTGTTTCCGATTCACAAATCAATTAATTAATTAAGTCAGCTGGGGCGTGATACTTGCTCTTGTAGGGTAAAGCAGGATTGAAAGACATTTCTCTAAACTGCGGGTGAAAGGACACTTGGAAAATGTCTAGTCGAGAAGGTAATTCCAGTAATCAACAAGGGAATACCTTAAAGTTTCATAGTCTAAACTGGGTCTTGCTTTTTATTCCAGGTGGCAAAAAGAAGCCGTTAAAGGCAGCAAAGAAGGAATCCAAAGAGATGGATGATGTAAAGATACACATGAATTGATACTTTGGGTTGAAAGGATGGTCTCTTAATCATTAATTACATCTCGTTTATTCTAGGATGATGTTGCGATGAAACAGAAGCTTCGCGAGGATCAAAAGAAGTTAGAGGAAATGAAAGCAAAGGCAGCACAGAAGGGTCCACTGTGTAAGTTGGTTTTAATTGACTCTAAAGCATAAACCGTACTCGGATGACTTCAACTAAAGCTGACTTTTGTTTTTCTTAGCTGGTGGTGGAATTAAGAAGTCGGGGAAGAAATGACACAAGGAAGGAGTAAATCAAAAATTCCAAATGATGTCAACGATTCTGCATATAACTCTACAAAGTTAACTTACACTTTGCTACTAAACTTCCTAGAAGTGTGATTGAATGTATTAAAAAAAACTCGAATTAAACTGAACCAAAATAACAAGGGTTTGTGCCAGTCAATCGCTATTTTATACTTTCATCTGTGGAGTTTCAGCGAACTTATGGGGTGCTGTACAATGAGGCTAAAATATGAGTCAAAAACAGTTTTTTAATCAGTCAGTGTTAGATTTGGCGTTTTAGCAGAAGTGGAGGGAAGAGGCAGAGGGTACTAGGGTCAATGGGGTCATCGTAATACAAAATACTCATTCTAGGTAGAACTTAGTGGAAGAACAAGGCCAGTTGATAATGTCTGTTCGTGTCAACATTTCCATCGAATTAAGTTGACTAAGTTGACATGGACCCATCATACTGACCTCTGACCCTTATCCAATCCAATGAACAGGTAAAAGTTTTT